>JAVQJF010007621.1:0-78897 GCA_036023855.1 Gadopsis marmoratus
TGACGACAGGTTTGCTAACAAGCCAAGATGAAAGACCTGCATGACATTATCATGAACACTGAACGAGACAGAGGAACTTATTTGCTTACTAACGTTACACAGCTAAAACGTTTTTAACCTCAGTAGCAGATGGATCAAAAAATATACCCATTTTTCAGCGACAGTAGCGCCGGAATCTCTGACGTCAAGACCAGAAAGAAATTTCGGGTCTCGTCAAACTGTTCGAACGAGGTCCCGCCTCTGACTTGGCCGTAAGCCAATCATAGTTTCGGCTGGCGGGGTGTCACCTGGGGTGGCCAATCAGATTCCAAGGGAGGCACGTGCCACCCAAGGCCCCCCCTCTGGACACGCCTATGCTTGACAGTGAAACTTTGTGTTTTAGATCAGATTCACCTTCATGGTCATTGCACAGAAGACAAGTACTGTGACAACGAAACGCAGCTGAGCATCGGAGCGCAGAAAGCAGTAAAGTGCACAGAATTGTACATGTGCATAGGGGTATAACACATTCAACAACGTGCAGCAACATTTAGTTTTGCCCCGGGGGCCCCTGACAGGTTAATCCAGCCACGAAATTCCTCGCCTGTTTCCGTGATGCCTCACAAGGTCACCTTCAAACTGCCATCAACGTGAAGCCAAACGACCTTCCTCTCCACGGAGACGCACTAACAATGACTCCGTCACACGCTCATCGTCAGCGCACTCCTCTCTGAACTGGCAGCACCGTTTTTTTTAAAAACACCACTTTACATCTGTGACACTGTTTGTTTGTATCAATGCATGTTACCTATAAATAATAAAGTTCCCTTACCTATAAAAGCACAAACCACCTGTAAATGAAAACACGCAACAATTGCGACGATTAGACAACGAGGACATTTGATCCACATGCACTCGTCGCATTTTGTAAATATGTATGCTTCCACGTGTGTGTGGGCTTTAAACGTTACTGTTATAGAGGCTCCCTACTTATTTGTGCGCACACAGGATGAGCGTTTCACCTGAACTTGAAATGAACATGTTTATTTTGAAGGGCACGTGGCCTTACTTCCGGGTGCGCTTGCTTCCTCCCTCTAGCTCTAGTCATTCTGACCCGAAATGCCATTGAATTTGCCATTGCACTGATCCGAAGGGCGACACAAGGGTTAAGACATAATGTGTTTATGAGCAACGACCGTAGACAAATCATCATCTGGCCAACTTTAACTTTAAACTTTAAGGGAAATTAAAGGAGTATTACAATGATTTATTCCTCACAATTAACATGTTGACATAGGACTGACTCCTCAGCAGTCTGGGGTTTGTGCACACGCGCACACGCACTCGGTTAAAAACACAAATCATGCTTTCTGTGCAGAGCTGCAATCAGCTGAACCACATGATCAGTGTGTCAGGAGCTGCTGTGGAGGAGGACGAGGAGGAGGAAGAGGAGGAGACAGAAAGTGGTTTCAGAGTCTCACTGAGGTTATACATCGTTGGTAGTGTGGGAGATTGTATCCACCTCTTCTCTTAACACATAACTTACATTTTTACTTCTTGCACTGTGAAAGTCTTGGCCTCGGCTCCAGTGTCTGACATCCTGCGGACAGCAGAGGGAAGGAAGCACAACAGGAAATACGGTTTGCTTTTCTTCTGCCTGTCGTTGTTACACAGGGAAGTTAAAGTGAAACTACTCATCCGAATACACCTTTTTCACAGCAGACAAATGGACCCGACTAACATGATGAAGTGCTACATTGCACTGCAGAAATCACAGGAACAGAGCCGCCGTTAATGTTATTAATGTTCCGGTGGAGGAGTGTAACTAAGTACATTTACTCAAGAACTGTACTAAAGTAAAAATGCAAGGTACTTGTACTTTACTTGAGTATTTCCCGGTTTTGCGCAGCGTTAAACTTCTAGTGTATTCTAGTAGTGTAAGTAGTGTATGGGTAAACGTTTGTTGTTTAAACTGTATGTTTTAATATGAAACCCAGGACGAGAAGGTGTTGCCACGGTAACAACTAATGGGGATCTAAAAAAACAAATACTGTATTCAAGTGTAATTGTGAAGTATTAGTGTTTCCATCTTCTGCTACTTTATACTTCAGAGGCAAATACTGTACTTTTTTTACTCCACAACATTTATTGTTTAACTTTAGTTACTAATAATACTAATAATAATAAATACTAACTAATTAATCATACAACATATAATCAACAAGTAAACGTTTTATTATGCGTTAAGAAAATATGAAAAGTAGTTCAAGTAATCTCCAGCGTTACCAGCTGCAACATTAAAGTCATGAACACGTCAACACATCAATAAGTATAATCCAATAATATAATACGCATTATTGTGAATTTCACAGTAATGAGTACTTTTACTTTTGGTAAAGTATTTCTACACTAAATATTATTATTATTCTCTCTGTCTTTATTTCTCTTTTTCCCCTGAATATCTGACGTCAATGTACCCCAATAAACATGATGTTTAAAGACGTTTTCTACCAAATAAAACTCTTCTTATCCAAAAAAAAAAAAAAAAGAAAAAAAACAAATGCAGAACTCACAACGTCAGTATGGGCAAAATGCTGGGGACAGACAGACAGACTGTGAGCTGCAGCCTCCTCCTGGATAAACAGCTGCAGAGAGGCAGTTACAGCACTCGCACTCAACACACACTCAACACACACACACACACACACACACACACACACACACCAGGAGCGGAGAGCATGAAGAACTACAGATATTAAAGGAGCAGAACGCCTCCTTCTTGCTGGCCAGATAAGGAATAAATAATCCCAACAAGGCCGTGGTGCGTTCATGGACCCATCCGCAGCATGACGCTCGCTGGACCAGCTGCTAAAATGTGTCTTCCTGATCAGCTCCTCAATTTGCATTTTTTTGCCGCAACATCTGATCTACGGAGCCAGATAACATGTTGAATGCAAACGCTGTCTTACTACAGGTGATGCTTTGTGTTTTCTAGTGGCAGGAACAGAACCGTGAGCAGTTTGGAGACACTCTACTCCACCACATCTGAGAGGAAAATTATATTTTTGTTGCACTTTTTATCCGACAGCTTTAGTTTCCAGTTGCTCGACTTCAGTCTGCCGATAACACTTACTATATTTCTACATTTACTCAAGTAATGGATCTGAAAACCTGGTCCACCGCTGGGCTTTTCACAGGGGTGGAATGTATAACTGAGTGCATTAACTCAAGTACACATTTGAGGTGCTTGCAACTTTAAACTTCTACCCCGCTACGTCTCAGAGGCAAATATTGTACTTTCTACTTCACTACATTTATCTACATGTTCCCAACAGGATATAAAAGAAATAACTCTGCAGCAGTAAAATGCAACATCCACATTACCGCAGCAGGAATATTGAGGTTTTGAATGCAGGATTTGCACTTGTATTGGGATATTTTCACAGTGTGTTATTAGTACTTTTACTTACGTAAAGGATCTGATTTGCTCCTCCCCCACCGGTCTTTTCATTAGACGTATTATTTGGATCTCTGCGTCGATATGTAGCCGATTCCTGTCCACTGTTAGAACGCGACTGCATTCATTGTGCAGGTGATAGCTGAAGCACTCCAGGGATCAATACAATGATCAGTATTATGTCTCCTCCATCTCTGCCTCACCTCTTCATTCGTCCCCTGGAGGCAAATTGCTTTTGCTAAATGGGAAATTTCAGCTTGTAATCATGGAAGGCTGTAGCCTCTCCTGCACTGCTCCTCCTCCTCCAGAGCCTCACAGTTCACTTGTTCGGCAGCACAGTATAGCTGCTGTCCTCCTCGCTGGAAAAATACACCCTTTCAAACAGAAGCCTTGTTAGCAAAACATCTTGACGTGCTGTGCTCCTTGGGCACATTTCTTATTTCAAAACGTATAAAATCATTCATAACTGTCGACCCCACAAAACACTACGTTGTTGTATCCTGATATGAACTCTACTTTCTGCTATGATTCACGCTTTTTAGTCATTCTAAATGCTCTGCAGCCAATGTACTGATGTATCTGTGTCCGACTGAATCACCTGCCTTCAGGTGTGTTCCACTAACGTTGTAAAGCTGTGTCCGTTACTTATTTGGTTTTGATAAAAAAAACTAGAGTACAATGGAACAAAATGATAAAATCACTGGAGATGGCAAAAACCAGCAAACCTCCAGCAGTGGAAGAAGAACCAGTAAAGCTCTTACTTAAGTAAAAGTACAAATGTATCAGCATCAAAATATACAGGTTAAAGTACTTTACTTAGTAATTATACAGAATGACCCATTTCAAAATAATTTATATTATATTGATATTGATTATAATTAGTAAGCATTAATGTGTAAGTGTCACTAATGTTGCAGCTAGTGAAGGTGGAGCTCATTTCAACTACTTTATATACTGCTGGGTAAGATAATCTATAGTAATATATCATATTTTATTAATTGATTTATAATCTGAATCTGTAAAGTAATATTGTCAAATAAATGTGGTGGAGTAAAAAGTATAAAGTAGTCTAGCATAAGATGGAAATAGCCTACTCGAGAAAAGTCCAAGTACTTCAAAATTGTACTCAAGTTCAGTACATGTACTTGCATTCCTGGTATTTTCCAGTGCTGGAAGAAGTACTCAGTCCAGACAGAAAGTAGTAATACAGCAATGCAAAAATACTCCATTACAAGTAAAAACCCTGCACTGATCTTATTTAAGGGCGAATCGCGGCCCAGTCATCGCAAGAAGAATCCACAATCTTCAAAATACACAACACAGACGTTATGCAGAGATACTCACCTCACCGCGCTCTCGGCCGTCGTCTGGACGCGGAGGGATCCATCTCGACCGAACATAGAATCTTCGCGGGACGGCGACATCTCGCGAGAACCACCGACGTCACGGCATAATGGCTGGAGATCGCGGATATTAGAAGGTACTTTTGCGCTTTTTATTTACTTTGCGCTGGATTAAAGTTGAACGCTCACGCCGGCAGCGTGTCGGCGCCGACGACGCGCTTTCGCGGCTCGCCGTTGAAACGCGCGCCTGCGACACTCCGCGGCAACTTGCGCCGCCGGTTGCGAGCCGTCGAAACCTTCGAAATAAGAGCACAGCGGTCTCCGCGCCTTCCCGCCGCCACGGGAGCAGCTAGCCGCGGCTCCGCGCCGCGTCGCCTCCGGTCCCGTCGCCGCGGGGCCGGCGGTCGCGCGGCGGGCGGCTCGCGCGGCGCACGGCGGGCCCGTGAATCTGCGCGGGGCGACACGCGGCCGCCAGAAGTCACCGTAGCCGCTCTGCGACGCCGCCGCTAGCCGTTAGCATTAGCTGCAGGGGCCTGCTCAGGAAGCGGGCGGGAGCTTTTATTTTCCAAAACGGCTCCGTCGCGGCTGTCGGGGCTGCACATTCGGATCATACGGTCTGTTGATAAGTGTTTTGTGCAGGCGGCGGGCTGTCCCGGTGTCTCCTCCTCATTCATTACTGTCTCCCAACAGACGAAGCTACAATCAAAAGTTAGCGAGAGACCCGCTACTGAGGCCGAGGGTGAGTTTTAAATGTCCCAGCAGCGCAGCTCCTCTCTGTGCGTTAAGGCCGTTTCTGATGCCACTTTCATGTCCTGTCTGTGTTTTGCAGCTCTGACGTTGGGATTTTTCGCCAGGTGAGAAACATACACACACTCTCCAACCTTCATTTACCGGTGATGGCAGTTTAATTCAGTTTAACAGGTATAAATACTCTAAAATAAAGTACTCTGGGGCTCAAAGGAGAAGCCTGGTGCTGTTGTGTAGTTTTGCTCTGGGCCATAGAGCTCCACTGTTGCACCAAATGTTTATTAATCCGCTGCTGAAAATAGTTCCTCCTGTTGAGGATGTCTGCTAAATACTGTGGCCAGCTGTTAAAGGAAACTCCCGAGACTCTTTTAGAAAATGAAACTAATATATTTGAGGTTTTGGAAGTTTGGAACAGATTTTTCAACATGAGTGGTGCTTAGTGAACGGCTGTCTATCGAGCAACAGTTACTTAAAATACATGTAACTTACTTTTTAGTTTTAGTGTTTCCACCTATTTGTTTTAGTGTTTCCACCTATTTGCCTTTGGACGTGTTGGTATCAGTTAGTACACATGTATGTACACAGACAACGTCTTGGAGCAATAATTAAATTGTGTGTTAAAGCAGTGCAAGTCGTGCTGATGAATGGAATAATTCACTATGTGCAGCTTGTGCTTCATGAGGCCGGTTGTTCTTGGAATGAACTTTTCTCAGCTGATTTTAGCGTCTTATGGCGCCTCCCAGAGGGCAATATCTCATAAAGGGAAACAAATTGCCTTGTCTTCTTTTATTTCTTTATATAAATTGAAAATGAAGTTTTACTAATCCGTGGCATTAACGTGGCCGGTCTCTTCCGTTATTAACCAGCAGCAGAGATGGCTCATGTCGCCAATCATGGGAAGCTGCTCTTGCAGCGCTTACATCAGCAGCGGGAGATGGACTTTTTGTGTGATGTAACCATAATGGTGAGAGACGTGGAGTTCAGAGCCCACCGCAACATCCTGGCTGCGTTCAGCAAGTACTTTTCCTCCCAGGCTGAAAAGGGTCAAGAGGTCACGACCTTGGACCCTGATAAGGTCAGCCGGTACGCTCTGGAGAAGCTTTTGGAGTTTATTTACACTGGACAGATGAATCTCAGCAGGTAAAAGTGCATCGAATATAAGTCGTGGTGTTTTTTTTTTAAATGAGAATAAATGTGAAACAAAATCATTTTTCAATTAACTTAACAAATACAATGTTTGTTTTCATGGCTTCAGTACCAGACAGGCAGCTGTGCGTCGAGCGGCTGTGTTCCTGGGAATGTCTGAGGCCATAAAGTATCTGGAAGAAATCCCCCACTGGTCCGAGCTGAGCGAAACGTCCCAGTCGGAGGGGGATAAAGAAGCTGGTCTCTCTCCTCCCAGTCCAGCCTCTCCTGGCAGCCCCAGCTCACCAGTTCCCCTGTCTATCGTCTCCATTGCAGCGGACTGGCAGGAGGAGGGGAAGGAAGGCAAAGAGCAGGGTGATGAAGCCAAAGATTTAGGTGTGGAAGAGGGAGACAAAAGCGATGAAGAGTACACACCCACTACGCCAAAGAGCGCTGGAAGAGGACAGGGAAGGAAGAGAGGCAGAAGGCCTAAGAGTTTCAGTGGTGAGCAGGTGGCGCCGAGCAGCTCGGCTGACGGCACTCAGAAAACCCAGGGTCACAGGGGGAGGGGGAGAGGCCGAGGGAGAGGCAGGGGGAGGGGGAGAGGGAGAGGAAGAGGAAGAGGCGGTGTGAAAAGTGCAGACCTGTTCTTGGAAGATTCTGACACGAGTGTGAAGGACTTCGGGGACACGTCTGCAGACTGGAGCCCCTCGCAGGAGGACGACACGCCGGTCAAGAAACCTCGACTGAGCGGCGGAGAGGGGCAGAGAGGGCGGGGCCGGGGGAGGGGGCGCGGCAGAGGGCGAGGCAGGGGGCGAGGCAGGAGGCGGGCCGACGAGGAAGTAGAGGAGAGCGACGAGGCGAGGACCGACGATGACGAGGAAGAGGAGGGTGAAGTCGGGGAACAGGATCCGTCGGAAATGGACGAGCTGTCGCTGTCGTGCACAGAGTGCAACAAACTGTTTAAAGATGCGAGCAGCCTGCGCCGACACGAGAAGATCCACAAGGGGCTGAAGCCGTTCGTTTGCATCTTCTGCTCTAAAAACTTCAGACAAGCGACTCAGCTGAAAACTCACCTGCGCATACACACAGGTGAGCCGAGTTGGGATCAATGCATCTTTTAGTCTGTGAACATTCAGGAAATGGTGAAACATGTCCCCGAGCCAAATGGGACGTGTTGAAGCGTTTAGCTTTGTCTGACCGACATCAGTTGACAATGATATAAAACAGAAAAGCAGAAAATCCTCACATTTGAGCAGGTGGGACCACACCACGTTTGGCATTTCTCCTTTATAAATAACCTACAACCTTTTAACTGATTATCAAAATTGGCAATTCATTTCTGTCAAATCGCAGAATATATTAGTTGATGAATTGTCTCACCGCCAAACAACACACACAAGTACCAAGACTAACTAAACCCTCTCTCTCTGGGGTTTGTTGCAGGTGAGAAGCCGTTCAGTTGCTCCGAGTGTGACAAGTGTTTTGCTCAGAAGTGTCAGCTGGTCGCTCACCGCCGAATGCACCACGGCGAGGAGAAGCCTTACACCTGTGAGCGCTGCGGGTTCAAGTTCGCTACCTCGTCCAACTATAAAATACACATCAGGTACATCCAGCGCTTTGGGTTTCATTAGAAGGTTTGTCACGGAGCGAGATTAGTGTTATCCTATTCTACTAAAACGCCTATTCTCTACTGGTTCTCTTTAGCGTTTACCTGCAAATTGTAACGTCGTGTCACATTAAAGAGCATCCCGACTCCGTGTGTGTTCCCTACAGACTGCACAGCGGGGAGAAACCGTACGTCTGTGACATCTGTGGTCAGGCGTTCGCTCAATCCAGCACGTTGACCTATCACAAGCGACGACACACCGGAGAGAAACCGTACCAGTGTGATCTGTGCGGCATGTCGTTCTCCGTCTCTTCTTCTCTCATCGCACATGCACGGAAACACACAGGTGAGGGTTTTTTTCCCCCACGCCGTTAACTTTGCAAAGAGCTGATGAGGGGGTTGACCTTCAGCCAGTTCGATTTTCAGTTTGGTTTCCTTCCAAACTGTTTGGACAGACTGAGACATTTAGCAGCCAAAGCTTGTCTGCTTTTGGCTCAAAGCAGCTGTTCCGTCACACTCCTGACTATGTTGTCGTGTGTTTCAGGTGAGACTCCGTACAAATGCTCGCAGACACCGTGTGATGCAAGTTTTGTGACGTCTTCCGAACTGAAGAAGCACATGAGACGACTTCACCCAGGTGAGTTTAAACGGATCCCGTGTCAGACTTTGTGCTTTAAAGCCAGTCGAGAGGAGTTTGGTTTACGACACAAAATAGAACTGAAGCGTTACTCAACATAAAACCAATACACTCAAAGAGCAATTTCCTCTTATCCTGTTTTCAGTGAACAACTTGCTACTTTTTACCCGGCTGGGCGTGTAAGAGTAAGGACATCATAAACACAGATTTAGATACGTTACTTTAAAGAATACAAACATGTTTTTCTACAAAATCTCTCAAATGTTACATGTACAAGAACTTTGACAAAATAAAAGTAAAATAGTGAAAGTGTAGTTTTAACTCAGGCGCTACGTGATCAAAGGTTAAGTAGACAAGATTCTAACCGTTTTCATTGTTCAGTGTTGCCTGCAGATTGTGGGAGGAGGTATCAAAAAAGTATTGAGGTTCGATGCCCAGCCCTAAGGAGGGAGGCGGTTCAGCGCCTGCCCAACAAGGAAATGTGACAATCTAATTAATGAATTGGCTGAAGACAAATGAGACCATGTGACATTCAGCTGTGACCAAACTGCTGCGTGAAACAGAGCGACTGTTCATCCACAAGGTAGTTGAAGAAGGATTTAATGTTGTGTGTGTGTGTGTGTGTGTGTGCGTGCGCAGAGGGCAACACCGGTGTGCAGTGTCTGCTGTGTGGAAACCGGTTCGCCAGCGTGAAGAACATGATCAAACACCAGGAGAAGGCTCATGCTGATGAAGTGCGGCAACACAAGGAGAGAGCCAGAGCAGGTGGGTGGTGGTGGGGTCGGGGGCTCTGGGAAAGCCATCAATCATTTTACAGCAGGAGGAACATCGGGTCACAACAATCAGATTCATGTGTGTTTAAATGTACTTCAACTTCTCCAATGATGGTGACTTGTATTCGGACTGAAAACCACTGTTTAAAGCAGCCATGTTGATTTAGTTTTACTGTTTTAGTTATATTGATGTTACTCCTTTTTGTTTTCCCTCCAGTCTGATAACTTCCTGTTTGTGTGTGTGTGAGCAGTAGTCCTCCTGGCTTCCAGTCATCCGGTGGCCTTTGTCCAGAGCAAACTGTCGCAGGAAACCAAAGGTTTGGATTCCATCCCCGAAGGCGAGCCACCCAACCCTGAACCAGCCACACCCAACCCCAAAGCCACAGCGCCATCCACAGCCGCCATCACCACTGACGCTGACACCACTACCAATAACGCCATCATCCACGACTTCAAGGTGGAGCCCGCTCACCGCACCATCACCCCCACCGACCAGGTGACCTTCGAACCGGACCAGGAGCAGACCATCAACTCGGACACCCTGCACGCTCTGGTGGAGCAGCTGCGGCCACCACCATCGCCCGCCCAGGGCCTGGAGCAGATCGTCATCATCAGGACGGTGGACAACCCTGAACACAACGTTCCTCAGCAGTGAGGCCCGAGCCACACCGGTGTCTCTCTGGAGGAGCAGTTTCACTTTTTAACATACAAGCAGCCACAGTCAGCACTCTAGACTTTAATGGACGTTTTACATCATCTGTAAGTGAAATATAATTTAGTTTAAATTACAATTTGGGTCTTCATTTCATAGTTTTGTCCATTATTTGTTTCCGTAGTAATAATATTGTACTTACCGAGTTAATGGCCGAGAGGGAACCCAGACAGGTTGTGAACAAACCTCCAGACAAACTTAGTTAGGTGGAAGTTAAACCTATAAACATCCGTCATCAACTACATGATTCAACTGACCTGCTGTACGTAATGTAGTTGTGTGCACACAGGTCACCTGAGCAGCGAGGGATTGTTACCGACATTCAGTTTGACCTCCAAATAAAGTGGTGTAGATGATCTGTTTACAACCTGTCTGATCCTGCTTCACCGAGTTCGTATGATGTTGTTTTTACTTGTAGAAATGATGGTGAAAACTACAAAAATGAGATCGGAGTTATAAAAATAAATAGAAATATCCTTTCTAAATTTCAACAGAGGGGATTTGGAGGAGCTGTTGCTCCCAAACAGAGAACAGGATGGAAAGTGAGTTTGGGGAACCCGAAATATCAGAAGCCGGTCTCCCTTTGTGCTTTTCCTCTGCAGGAAGTTAAATTTGAGTTCCTCGGCCACAGTTCCTGGCCCCTCGAGAGTTTTGTGTGACAGATCCACGTGAAATACAGATTCTCGTCAGTGTCAAAATCTACTTTATCAGCTGCCTGTTGCATTCATTTGTGATGGGCTGCAGACTAAATGTGTCAGTGCTCCCTGGTTCATGAAAGTGTCTGATTTACCACAAAATGTCAGCAGCCATTGTGTTACTCAAACAGCATCCTCACAGTAGGAGCCTTTTTTTTTTATATTTTTCTATAAAAACAAAGCACTGCTATGGCTTCAGCTAACAGCTATCGGGGGAGAAAGCGTCTGATCGGAGGAGCATCCCGAACTTCGGATGTTCGGCAGCCCAGAAGAGGCTGTTTGTATCGGTACCTGCTGAAACGTGGAAATGTCCCTGTGAAGATGAGCTTCGGCTAAATGCTGTAAAAAAGTCTCTGCTCTACATTTTCTTCCAGTGTAGAAACCTTTTAAGCAACATTTTGCTTATGAGTTTCAAACCTCACCTGCCACCTCAATTCCACTACTTTACCAAATTACAAACACTTGAGACTAACAATGTTTCCTCCCTGGAGTTACTCTGCTGCAGCTCCGGTCGGATAAATACTCAACGTAAAGATAATGTTATCAGATCTGAACGTAGGACAGCCGGTGCAACTCTTACATTGTTCTAATGTAGTTCTAGGAGCCTTGTTGTTGGACATGATGGTGGCTGTATTAATGTGAACATGGCCCTGTTGGTGCAAACACGGCTTTTGTTTCAGTAAAAGTTCTTTCTTTTTTTTTTTGTTTTAAAGCAGCCGTTTTAGATCTTAGCATTAATGTTTGTGCTTCAAGTTTAAAAACTGCATTATAGTCAGTATTTCTATCAACTTGAAAGTCGCTGTTTTATTTTTAATTTCTTTGTTTCGTGCTTTTTTTTTCTCTTTATTGTTTCTTTTGGATAAAACGTCTCGCGTTATTTGTACAGAAATGTGAATTGCATTATACAAGTTCACGACTGTATGAACAGGGAAATAAAATCAAAGACAAAAAGGGACAATCGGAGGCGTGTTTGTCTGAGTGGCTGATTTCTAATAAAGTTGCACAAGATCTTCAAATGTTGCCCAAAAGCTGCAGCAAAGTTCTTCCTCTTGATGTTTCTGTTGGTCTCAGGTTTCTTTCCCATCATGCAACATATCTGATCTTTGCTGCCGACAACAGCAGCGTCGGTTCTGCCTGTGAATGTTACATTTATTAACTCTTTGGTATCTTTACATCTTTACATTTATTATCTTTACATTTATTAACTCTTTGGTATCGTTACATTTATTATCTTTACATTTATTAACTCTTTGGCATCGTTACATTTATTATCTTTACATTTATTAACTCTTTATTATCTTTACATTTATTAACTCTTTGGTATCTTTACATTTATTAACTCTTTGGTATCGTTACATCTTCAGCTGTAGCAGATCCTCCTCAGCCTCACTAATCCGGTCGGGTCCACGAATTCTGACCCGGTCCAGTCACAAACCACGTCCGCCTTCCACATTCTACCCGGAAGCCACATTAAAGCGGACCTCTAGCCCCGGAAACGGCTCGCGTCGCCATGGCAACTCGAACGCCACAGCCGGCCGGACGATGGCTGCAAACATGTCGCAGCTTTACGCCGCCGTCTGCGCGGAACACCGGCTGGACACGAAGCCGCACGTGTTGGAGGCTCTACAGGAGGAGTAAGTGGCCCAAAGGCTTCAACTCGGGCGACTCGAGGTGAAACTTTGGGGCGAAACGGCGACTTTTAGCTTCCGGGGCTGATGTTGCCTTCAGGCGCTGCTGCGGATCCGACGATCACACAGTTTAGAAACGCGAAGAATTACAAGTAAAGCTGCGTTCAACGTCCTGAGCGAGTAACCGACATTAACAGCAACATGTCTGTTTAACTCATCACAACAACAACAACAGTCTGCTTTTTATTGTCTCCATCCAGAGACTTCAGATCTTGTCAAAGTGAACCTGAAGGCAGCGTGCGTGTGCGTGTGTGTGTGTGTGTGTGTGTGTGTGTGTGTGTGAGAGATCATCAAGTCAACTGAAGTGTTGTGTTTGGCAGGAGCGTCACCTTAAACCTGGCAGGAAACAAGCAGCCGAGACGCCGTCAGCGGCTGGACGACAGAGACGTCCTCGTCCTCTCAGAATGTCTGAGAAACAGCCAGCGTGTGACAGGTGAGCAGCCGGGTTCAGGTGGGCAGCCGGGTTCAGGTGAGCAGCCGGGTTCAGGTGGGCACCTTGACTGGGACGTTTCATAACAACGCACAGCTGCTTCTCGCATCAACAGGTCTTGATGTCAGGTACAACAACATAACAGATGAAGGGGTTACACACCTAGCTGACCTCCTGCAGGTAAGTGCATCATGACGAAGACATCCCATGTCCTCTGTGCTCCATGTGGCGACTGTTCTTTCTTTCTTTGGGTCATGTCTCATGTTAGTTATGTTCCAGGTGTAGTTCATGTTGATCTTTCTGTTCCCACCGAGCAGGACGACGCCTCAGCTCTGCGCTCTCTGGACCTGATGTTCAACGACATCCAGGCCGCCGGAGCCGAAGTTCTCGCCAACAGTCTGCAGGTGCACAACACACACAGCCCAGAGGCATCCTCCACCCGTACTTTTACTCGTACTTGTTGTCATCAAATCCCCAGAAAAGAGAAAAACCAACAACGCGTTAGTCCGCCTCTCAATACTATCCGACTTCCTGTCTGTGGGATTTGGGATTTATTTACCTCTTGTCTTAAGATTTTAAATGTCAGAAAGTAACGACCCTCTCTCTCTCTCTGCAGCATAACCGCTCCTTGCTCTCCCTCAGACTGTCCGGTAATAAGATCGACTCCAGGGGAGCCATGTGCCTGGCCGGCATGCTGCAGGTGAACAACACCCTGAAGGAGCTGGAGCTGGCTGACTGTGACCTGGTACACACACACACACACACACACACACACAGTCCTGTCCACGACTAAGTGCACGTTCATAATGTTGCCGTCTGGTCGGCTGTCAGCCGGCCTGCGCTCCAAACGCTCACTCAGGACCCAGTTTCTCGGCCTCTGTCCCTGCAGGCCACTCAGAGTGTCATAGCGTTTGCCATCATGTTGAAAGGCAACAAGAGTCTTCGCTCTGTCGATATCAGCCGGCCGCTGCTCTTCGGGAACCAGGTGCGGACACACAGAGCCTCACACGTTACAGACCAAACTGAGGAATTAAATCTGGTTTCAGATTAGTTTCTGTCCCAGAATGTATCGGCACATTGACAGATCTCCGTCCCTCAGGAGGTGATGGGTGTGCACTTCTCCGAGATGCTGTTGGTGAACAGCAGCCTGGTGGAGCTCCACCTGGGGAAGATGGGGTTGACCGACACCGGGATGGAGAGGCTGACTGAAGGGCTGCGGCTCAACCACAGCCTGCGCTACCTGGACCTGTGCTGGTAGGAACAAAAACGTTTCATCCTTTAAATCCCTCTGATCGTCCGGACAGATGGAGCGAAACCAGCCGCTGACTTTCCGAACCGTCTCCTTCCTCTTGATCTGGTCTCTGCTGTCTGCAGTAACCGCGTGACTCGCGATGGCGTGCGTCACCTGGCCCAGGTGCTGAAGCAGAACCCGACCCTGGAGGTCATAGATCTGTCGTCCAACCGGATTGAAGATGATGGTGCCGTGTACCTGAGCGAGGCCATCGCGGGTCCCGGCAGCTTCCTGAGAGAGTGAGTCCAACGCGCTCAGACAAACATCATCCCCTTTAAGACGATAAAGGGACATACCACATTTTCTCAGATGTGCTCTTGTTTTTAAGACGTTTTGTACTTTGGGCTGCCTTGATGGTTTATTAAGGGTTTTAAGAGATCTGAAGAGGAGAAAGTATCCCGTATTTAATGTATTTTACACAGTTTTAGATTACTGAATGATTATTAACAGACTCCTTTGGAGCAGCTGGAAGTATATGCATGAGACGCACGCTGTCTGTCTGTCTGTCAGGCTGTCTGTCATCAGGAACAACATCAGGGCGGAGGGGCTGCTGGCTTTGGCACAGGCTGTGACACGGAGCACATCTCTAAACCACATCTACATCTGGGGAAACCACCTGGAGGAGCCTGTCTGTCAGGTAATGCTCACATTTCCTGCACTTCCTGTCACCTGGCTGTGCTGCAAGAGATCCACTGTCTCCCTCATAACTTCACACCTGCTCCACCCCTCTTCAGGCCTTCGGAGAGCTGATCTCCAGCGGCCGCCTGCCTCCGGAGCAGACAGACGTTAGCATGTACGAGGTGGACAGTCAGGTGTTTCTCGCCGAGGTCTTCAACAGTCTGAGGAGACACTATTACAGCTCCGGTACAGACACATCCCCCGCAGCCAGCGTTGCAA
This sequence comes from Gadopsis marmoratus, assembly GCA_036023855.1. Classification (NCBI taxonomy): domain Eukaryota; kingdom Metazoa; phylum Chordata; class Actinopteri; order Centrarchiformes; family Percichthyidae; genus Gadopsis; species Gadopsis marmoratus. Next base: position 15,384 of record JAVQJF010007621.1, read on the forward strand.
CAGACCCGTTACTGAGCCACGATGCCAGCCCCGACTCCACCTTTCCACCACACCCTGAGAGTCCGCAAAGTGTTGCCCTGCAATCCTGCTAGGCTCTCATCAACCTCCTCACATTCACCAGCATCCCAACGCAAAACAGACTCGACTTAAATGCACACACGCGTCTAAATAAACTAAATAAGCCAATGCAAACATGCCAACAGAAAGCAGTCTTGAACACTCAAACTCGTGGTGATAAAAACCAACTGTTGCCTGTGAGGTTTGTTGCAATTAAAGGTGCGTCCAAATTTTACATCCCATCTTATCTACATACAGGCTGTATAATGTAAACTGCAAAGATTGTGAAACCCGTGCGTGCATGTTTGACCAATCGAGTGCCTCTGAGTTCGTCACATATTATACAAAAGTGAGCGATAACGCAATATTACTGTTGGTCAACTTTCAGTGGAGCTGTATTGTGATATGATCATCATATCTGTCGTCCAAATTAAGGACTCCAACAGCTTGTCCAGTTCCCAAATGTTAGGTAGCAGTAGTAGTATTTGTTGTGTAACGAGTTTTTGTCTGTTTTTATTCAATGTCAATGTGACTATTTTATAATTATTATGAATACCATATCTTACATCTGAAACATTTGTGTTAATTTCAGGATTTTAGTTAACAGTAAAAAATGTTGTTATATAAAAATAGCTGGGCAACCTGAATATGAATTAGGCCATAAATCGTCCTATAGTTAAAGACTTGTCATAACTCAATAAAATGTATTTTAATTACAATATTTATCAAGTATAAACAGGAATTTCTTCCTTCCTTAGGTACATTTGGTGATCTGTACTTCTTTTTCTGTTGTTTTACATGGAAATTCAGTTTTGTAAAAAAGAAAATATTTTAACATTTCAAGCAATATTTTTCCAGACTTTGTAGATGTGAGTGCTGTTATATCGTGCCCCGTACCTAAACCAATTAATAGTGATCATTAGAAAACTATATGTGACTGCTGAATCTCAATAAAGGAGTGCTGGTAATGTTTTTTACATGCAGGTGTCCTTCATTAGTGACATGAGATCAGATAAGCTACTCCTCTGGACGACTCTCCTCTGGACTCTCCTGATTGGTCGCCTTAAACGATGATGCTGCTGTTTCTTTACTTGGCGTATCCCACTCCACCAGGACGCTCCTCTTCCTCAGACGGTGGTTCAGCTGCTGTGTGTCCTGAGAGCCGAACGTCCACCGCCGCACCGCCAGGCGAGTCAGCGCTGGTAGTCCAGGCAGAGCACGGAGCAGCGCCGGCAGCCAGGCGGAGCAGGCGGCAGAGGTCGAAGGTCGTAGGCTGATGTCGACGTCCTCCAGCGAGTCCAGGCCTCCTGCTGCAAACAGGGCGGACCAGCCGTCAGCACATACCGAGCCGTTGTAAGACAGATCCAACACCCGCAGAGAGGACATGCAGCCACGTCTGCACACAGCAGCTGCACAGGACAAAGATGGAGGGCCGATCAATCATTATCTTACTTATATATGAAAGCTTAAGTATTACAAAGGACAAATTACGAAATACAGTTGTTTTTTCACAGCAGACACGTTGACTTTAACATGAACATTAATAACGGCTCTGTTCTATTTAAGTGCCCCAGTAAGCCATGACTGTGTGACAGTGAGTAAATAAAAGAAACACCTGTCAGTTTAATGCAGTACAATCACATACTGCAATCACAACGTAGTAATCCATTATCTCGAGAGACTTCCAGCTGACAGTCTGACTGTTAGTTTGATCTATTCAAAGTCTATCTTTATCAATCCGGCCCCGGGATCAAAAATGCTGTGTGTGTGTGCGTGTGTGTTACCTAGGTGACACAGGTCATCGGTGGTGAGCTCACAGCTGCTGAGGCGGAGCTCCAGGATGACTGACGGCTGCAAAGCGTCCAGGAGCAGCGCTGCACGACCGCCAATCACTTTACACCAGGAAACATCCACAGTGCGCAGGTACGGCACGGCCAGAACTGAGAGACACACACAGTAATCCAATAATATAATGTATAACAATATAACAATCACTTTGTCTAGATAAAGAGTACTTTCACATTTTAATACTTTAAATATATTGTTCTAACACTTTTGTACTTTTACCCTGTAAAATTATATAGACTTTTTGCTTGTAACAATATTTTTACAGTGTGATATTGCCTGAACCTTCTACCCCTGCAATATTAGTATTGGTAGTAGTTGTAGAACTAGCTCCAGCAGTATCAGTAGTATGTGCGTACCGAAAGCGGTAAAGGACTCCTCGTTCAGACTGCAGCTGCTGAGCGACAAACGCCTCATCTGAGTCAGAGTGAGGGCAGAGACCAGTGGGAGGATCACGCGCCCTGCCTCCTTATTGGACGACACGTCGAGCTCCGTCAGCGCCGTCAGAGAGGGAAGCACCTGGACTGGAGACAACATGGAGTCACATGACTGCTACAGGTGCCTGCTGATACACACACATGCACACGCACACGCTCACTCAGGGCTTCCAGGTCGGTGCGTGTGAGACAGCACAGGTGAAGGTCGAGGCTCTCCAGGTGTGTGAGGTGAGCCAGGTGGATGGCGAGGCGGTTCAGTCCTCCAGCCAGACTTTTGTTACGGGACAGGTCCAACTCTCGCAGTGAGGGGAGGCAGAGGAGCGACCCACCTGCAGGACAGTGACGGGGGGGGCAGCAGTTTTTACCAAACAACTTCTAGTGTAAATGTGCAAAATCAAAAGTGATTCAGATTCAAGACCACTGAGTTACGGTTATCATGTTGCTTTAGTGCTACCTTTAGTCAGAGTTGATAGAAGAAGAACGTGCAATCTAAATTAATTCCAGCTGCATGATGAGGAAATATAGCAATTTATGTCAAAGATACCACGGCTACAAGAATTTGGCGAGCAGCAACTATACGGAACATCCAAAGAAAGAATAACTTTTTCAGGATCATCCAAATAAATTGAAGAACCCTGAATAAACATTTGTTTGATCTTTCTGTTGTATCTGTAATGTATGTCTCTGTTTCCTGTTTTATTTTGACATCCTTCAGGACTGTTCATTTCCTGCCCCTGTGTTATTTGATTTGCCACACCTGTCCTTAGTGTCCACCTGTTCCTTGTCACCTTCGTTAGGTCTATTTATACTGGTTCCTTAACAGAAACCAAACTGCCCGTCGCGTTAAACAAAACAGCAGATGTCCTACTGAGCTCATCAAGGCTGTCCGTCGTCAGACCGCAGGCCTGTAATCGAAGCGCGGCGAGTGAGGCAGCGTGAGCGAGTGAGGCGGCCAGCTCTCTGAATCCGCCGGCGTCGACTTCCTGCGTGAGCTGAGGATTACAGGAGACGTCCAACACACAGAGTTTGGGGAGGCCAGACACCAGTCCACCTGAGGGGGACAGACAGGATGTTATACACGACACATAGTGGAGGTACAATGCTGGATGTAACGTGTTCTGTGGGTGTTCTCCAGTGGCATTATGGGAAATGTAGGGAATCTGAAATGGAAGCAGATAAGGGAGGCTACCTTATCTACTAACCTTTCCTTCCTTATGAAAAGCACGTATACAACATGAGTTAAAGTCACTACCCAGTGCTGTAGCATCAGCTGCAGTGAGCTGGCATGCCACCAGGTGGAGCTCCCTCAGGGGTGGGTGGAGTTTACCCAGCAGGCCTTGCAAAGCGCCACCCCCGACGCCGCTGTTCCAAGACAAATCAAGGATCTCCAAGAGAGGCACGCAGCCGAGCGCTTCACCTACACAAACGCACAAACATCGATAGTTTACTAAAGTAATCCACTGAATTTCTGATTTTCTATCACATAAAGAAGAGTCCTTACAAATACTCGTCACCTTCGGTATTTTGATGGATTGATTATAAAAACCAAAACATTTTCTTCTGAGTAACTGAGAGAAAACACAGAAAATCTCTGATGAATGAGAATTCTCCTCGAACATTCATGAGCTTGCTAATAGAATAAACTCACTTAAGGCTTCTAATGAAAAAATGAATAATAGTGACCCACCCAGTGCAGCGACGTCATCGGCGTTCAGCCTACAGCTGCAGAGCCTCAGCTTTCGGACGCCGCCCACCTGCTGGAGGTGAGAGGTCAGCGCTTTCAGACATCCGCCGATCAGCTCGTTCCAGGAGACGTCCGCCTCCTCGAGATGGGGGAGGAACTGAAGCAGCGTCGCTGAGAGGAGGGAGAGGAAGGGCAGACCATAAACACAACACAAACAACTTAAAACAAGAAAAACTATTTAAGAATTTGAGACCCTAAAAGTGCTAGTGAAGCTATAATGATATACACAAAAAAATAGGAAAATAAATAGTTAAATAAAAGCTAGATAAAATAGAAAAGGACAAAAAAAATTAAATAAAATAAAATAAATAATAAATAAATAATAATGAAAAATGAATCGGTTAATAAATGAATAATAAGAAAATGGAATAAGATTTGAACACTGGGCTGAAGAGGCAGGTTTCCGGCTGACTCCCTGATTAGCGTCATAGCGACCATCATAGCGACCATCATAGCGACGTACCGAGCTCCAGCAGGTCTGTAGCAGTGAGATCACAGTGAGCCAGGTTCAGGCTCCTGCTGTCCACTTTCTTCCCCAACCTCTGCAGGAAAACACACACTCGACCCCAGCCGAGGTCACGCTCGCTCTCTGCTGCCTCGGCAACGCCTGAAACACACACACACACACAATGACGCTTCGTGTCTTTTAACGTCCTCTGCACCGCTTCCTTTGCCATCTTAATGTTAACATCTTCCTCGTCTCTCCCTGCATTTCTGTGGTCGTTCTCACAAACGTGGCAGGTTTAAGCTACATGCCCACGTGCACACTGAAGGAGTTACTGCATGCTACATCATTCCTCTTAATATAATAAAGAGATCCCTTCCTAATCCGCCATCCTCGCTCTGCGCAGAAACACATTCATCTGAAGATGTGAAGCTTCAGGTGATCTCTTTTTTTTTTAGTACAAGCGTCCCTCTTGTCGCTGGGCTGTTTCGGAGGGATCGAAACACAAATCTCATACCGAGAAGTCGGCAGCTTTGGAAGATCCCAGCTCCACTCAGACTGCTGAAACCTCATTTTAGCTTCAGCTGGACTTCTGAATGCATCTTCACGCAGAACGAGGACGTTCGCATTTGGTTTTGCTTTTCCTCACACCTACAGGAAGTAGTTCAGCTTCAGGTTCATATCAAAAGGAATACACGCACCATGTGAGAGTTTTTAACCAGCTTACATGCAGCAAAGGTGTCCTGCTTTAATGAACCAATAAAATATGACAACGTGAGAAAGAACTGACAAGAAATGTATTATTTGCTAGAGCACATCTGGCCTGACTGAACTTGGTGGTAGACCACATGTTTAAATCCCCGTGTCGTTGTGAAACTCCACCTGAGCTCTGTCCTCTCTCCTCCCTGCCCTCCGTCTCTGCATCCTCAGGGATCCCCGTCCGGTCTGCGGTGCGGGACAGGAAGCGTCCCAGCGGCTTCCTGTCCGAGGCCGTGCGTTTCCTGCGGATCTGGCTCATGATGACGTCGAGAGGGGAGCGCCTCTGACTGCCGCCGTCCCGCCCCCGCTGACCCTCTGACCAATGAGAGAGCACATCATCGTATCCTTTAAACATCTCCTCTAAGTTCAGATTCATCCATTACGCTATAATGCAGCTTTAGCAATGAAGGAATTGTATGTCTGTGTGAATGTTTAATTACTGTGAACAGATCCATGAACAAAAGGCCAACAAATGACCACCGACTGACAATAAGAGCAAGAGGTTCGAGATTAAGATAATTATTATTGATCTCCAGAGGAGAAGTGATCTGTTACCGACCACATAGAGAAGCAAATAAAGCAAAAACTACACCATCAACCAAGTTAACTGATCAGCTCAGTGGGGGAGAGGAAACGTAAATGATTAATTAGAAAGTAAAAAGTCTAAATTGAAGTGTTGGTATAAAATAATAATGTGAAATGTATCTTTTGTCCTCCATCATTGTTAGAGGCCTTATTTCATTTTAGAGAGGTTAAGAAGAAAACAACATTTAAAAAGGTTGAATAACTAAACGACATTGAAAAATAAAGGGATCAAACATTAAATGGTGTTTGTCAGATCCTGCACTTTAGTAAAAGTACTAATACCACACTGTACAGGTCCTGCGCTGACTTCACTTAAAGTATGTGTAGATGTTTATTCCTCACACATTCAAATAACAGCAGGATTTTACTGCTGGAGTTGGTTTAACGATTATTTTAGTAATCGACTGATTGATTGACTGACTGATTGGTTTGTGTTCTTCCCGAACTTCAACATTATTAACATCATTAGAAGGAAAAGCAGCAGATCTTCACATTTGAGAAGCTGAGACCATGAAATGTTTTTCAAGTAAAAATAAATAAATAAATAAAAAAGTCCAATATTTATATTAAGAGTAGAAGAAGAAAGTGTCGTGAACGGACGGACAGACGTCTCTCACCTGCAGACTCCATGGAGGAGCTGAGCTCCGAGCCGAGAGCGAACTGATGGAAGTTGATAAAAAGAGGCGGAAGCAGCAAAAACCTCGAGTGCGGCGTCGCGGCGGTGCGTTCACGGCCCGTCCGCTTGGAGAACGTGGCGAGGCGTCAAAGTCAGAATGTTCGCCTTGATTTGGAGCAGCTCGGACCTGGTCGGACCTGCTCGGACTTGGTCCTTTGCTCGGACCTGGTCCTTTGGCACCTGGGTGACGTCATGACTCGCGCTCGTCAGGTGGATCCGCCCGGAAGTGCGACAACACCTTCAGCAAATGTCTGCTCGTTACATTGAAACCTGCCGACAGTACACAGATACTCTGGAAGTACCTCACAATAATGTATATGACGTCGTTGGGTTATAATCACACCAATGTGTCACTTTACCGCTGCAGCTGCTGAAGGTGGCGCTATAACATTCACGTCCCCAGTTTTCACTCTACCGGTCACTTTGCCGTCAGCTTGTAGATAAAGATGTAGTTTCATGTAAGAATTAAAAAAAAAAATGTTATGTTTGTTGTTTTTATTTTGTGACCATGTTGTTTTGTATTTTGACCTTGTTGTATTTTGACCTTGTTGTTTTTGTATTTGACCTTGTTGTTTTTGATGTTTGTTGTATTTGACCTTGTTGTGTTTACACAGACCTCTGAACCGGTGATCCGAACCACCGTTTGTTTGATTTCAACCTGTGACTGAGTCACGAACCTTTCACCCACCTTGTTCGAATAGGGATTCGAACTCTCATCCATCCCACGTCGCCGGATCTCAAACCGGGGACTCTACCGCTGAACCATCTTCAGCGCTGATGGACACAAAGAGAAACGAAGATCAGAGAGTTCAGCTCATCTTCCTCCTCTAACACCTTCGTCATACTTTGAGCTGCAGAAACCATTGAAATGATCAAAATGTTCAGCTCTTTGAGGACATTTGAGCTTCTATTCAGCTGTTTTCTATATTACTCAACAAGCGTCAGCCTCTCAACAAACTTTCAGTTGTAGTTTACAAGTTATACTTAACTTATTGTGCTTTCTTCAACTCGTAGCTTCTTCTTCCAGCTGATACATTTCAGCTTTTAATTCTGCCAATTCATTTCACATTTTCTGCAGTTTGTTGCACAGCTGTCCAGGTCAGCGGCAGCCTTTCAGCGTTCACACGTTGTCTTCAGGAAATGCAATCTTTCTACTACTTTATATACTTCTTGTGGATTTCCGCACAGGGATTTGTATTAATGGTATCTGAATGTGCAGACTCACTAAAAACAAATGTAGTGGGGTAAAAAGCAGCAGAAAATTACAGTTAAGTACAATACTTGAGTAAACGTACTTCAGTTACTTCCCACCATAACATTACTGCCATTATGCTGAAACAGTTTGTACTTTCAAAATAAAAAAGCTATGCTAAGATTTTAACTGCTGCATAATGAGACTTGTTAAAATGCAACAATGTCTCTAAATAGACAATTAATGCACCACAAGAAAGATTATTTCTTTCAGGTTATTATTTATGACATTTATCCATTTAAGTCCCCTGTTTTTGTGAACTTTGGCACTTCAGCTGTTAAAATTATCCAGCAGTTATTAGATCTTTACTTATCTTTAACATACTTCCATGAAAATGGTATATATTATTTATCAGACTTAATTATAATACAGCAAATAAAGTTTGCTACTTATCTGCAGTTAAAGTTGCAACACAGTTGGAAGATGACAAACAGACATCAAAGACGAGCACATTTCTTCCAAATGTATTTTATTAGGTCTGAAACCTGTGGACAGTACAGGATCTTCCCTGTACTGACTGAGGTTGTTATGATGGTGTAAAGCTCCTCCTCTGCAGTATAAACGGGTAATGAAGCAGAAAGGCTCAACTTTCTCTGCTGAGAAAGAAGAGCAGAGGAAGGAGACATCTTTAGAAATCTTTACACCGCTGACGTGTCCCGTTCACTTCCTTCCTCCGTGTGGAAATAAAAACAAGATCAAAGAAACAACAAGAAGCCAAGAAGAGTGTGATGGTTGTGGTGTCCAGCTGCTCATCAGTCATCATCCACTGTGGGCGTGATGGTCACGCCCCTCCTGATCTGTCCCCATCCAATCAGACTGACGGGCAGGAAGAGGAGAGGAGCCAATTAGACGACAATATAAAGGCTGTTTACATGACATCCTTGCTTTCTAATTACTAAAACCTGATTCCTCATGAGCAGCTTCCTAACTCTGCGAACAATCCTGATAACGACACACACTCAAACTCATTTAGTGGATCCTTACCGCCAGTGCTTCTCTACACGTCGGCTCAGGGCGATCTTCTCTCCGACCTCTGTGCAGACGGGGTTGGTGAGGACGATCTTGGCCAGATCGGCCTTGACGGCGCTGACTCGGCCGCCTGTCGACAGCGAGCCGATGTTCACCATCAGCACCTCGTTCTTAGACAGCTTCTGGACCTGCAGAGGCACAAAGAGATAACAAAAAAAAAAAATGCCGTCACGACACCGTTCATCCATTTCTGGTTGATCCCAACCTAAACGCACAAATATCCAGGAGGCTGAGTGTGAAAACGTAGAAGGATCTTACACCTTCAACTATCTCCACTGAATTAGCAGTAAATGCTGAACGTGTCTGCGTCTTCCCTGCAGTAACAGCTCAAAACATTCTTAAACATCGTTCCTCTTAGAGCACAGAAGATTTTGGACTACATTTCCCATGATGCACGTCTAACCTTGGCAGCCTTCTTGTCCCCCTCCGTGCGGACTCCCAGCAGCCGTCTGAGCAGGAAGTAGGAGATCTCCAGCTCGGTGAAGATCTCTGGCAGGGCTCCAACGGCGCCCAGCACCTGACCGACCATACGATCCGCACGGCACAGCGTCGGGTCGATCTTAGTTCCCACACCTGCTCTCGCACACAAACACACACTTTGCTGAACTATTGTTGAAACGTTTTGTTGCGACTCGTAGTTTGGACGTCTGAATCCAATTTTCTCTCTAAGTTGTTTTGTTAAATTACGTTATGACCAGCAACCTGGTCATCGTGGCTAACAAGGTGAGCAAGTCACCGCGACTATAGCAACAGAGCAAAGCGGGTAAAGAGCAGATTTAGGAAAACTAAACATTCAGAAACACAGAAAACATCAGACATGCAGTTTCTGTCTGCCTGGGCTGCCTGCTGCATCTGACCCAACCAGGGTTGTAATTTCCCAGTCTGACGAAAAAGAAAAAAAAAATATTTCTCTCCAACCGAGAGGGATTTCTTTCATCAAGTCGATAAAAAAGGATAAAAGTGTGCGTGTGGACGTACCGATAAGGCCTCCGGGCGCAGCGTACTGCAGGTCGTTGTGCTCGGCGAACAAGGAGACGATCTTGGAGAAGATGGGTTTGCACATCAACTTTCCTTCGTGGTCTTTGGACACGATACCTGGCCGCACCTCCAGCTCCTGACCCACCTGGAGGTCACACACAGGAGGAGGAGGACAAAGAAGAGGATGGTTGAGACGCAGTGTTTGTTGTTGGAGGTAATCCATACCCACGATCGATTCAAATGGAGAGCCACACACGTTTTTGCGTCTGCATCAATCCTGTGCAGCACGCCGTTCGATTCCAACAGCGTTATATTTACTTTATTAAATGAAGAAGTCAGTGAGCAGTTACATAAACATTCATCTAAAGCCAAGACAAAGTTCTTTGTACCAGAGTTACATACAAGTTACTTTCCATCCTCAGCAAGTAGCTTGTGGGCAGATGAAGCAAGATCAATATCCTCTGTGCACATTAACATTTCTCATCCCTACCTCTGGACTCGGGTAACATTTCTTTATTATACATGTCGCACATAAACCCAGAAGCAACTCTTAATACAAATAAAAATAATGATCCACCACACATCATCACGCAAAATAAACACTTATTTTTTCCTTCTGGTCTAATTTTAACTTTGATAATGAAGCCATGTGCAGCATCTAAAACAGATCTCACCTTGAGCACGCCCTTCAGGATACTTCCCCCTGCCACGCCTCCTTTCAGGTCATCGACCTCACAGCCGGGCTTGTTCACGTCAAAAGATCGGATGACTGAAAACGCAGAAGGCGTCAACCGGGTTTCATTTAATACCATTCAAATTTTATTTAACTTATTAAGTGCCTCACAGCAGGAAATCAAAAGCAAACAACAACAACGAGAGTGTAATGTGCAAGACTAAAAACATGATGAGAAAATCAAACCTTTTACACACGTTAGTGAGAAAAAAGAAGCAGCCTGTGTGCATTTTCTTACCGATGAGTCTGGGCTCGGAGATGAAGTCCCTGATGGGCACTGGGATCTTTTTGACGATGTACTCACAAACCACCTCGATGTTGTACTTCAGCTGTGCAGAGATAGGAATGATGGGAGCGCCCTCTGCCACCGTGCCTGCAGGAAAACACATCACACCCCCATCAGGACTGTGGTGGAACAGGCAGGTGAACTGAGTGAAATCACCCAGAAGTCTCCAAGTGGCAGCCAGGATAAGAGCTAGTCAAGTTCTCTAAATGCAAAGGAAAGGTGCTCCGGTGCTTCCTTTATTACCTCCTTTAGCATAGGGTGCACTGGATCATCCTTTACCAAAGGAAAGGAAAAGGAGATAATGCCATCCCACAATTCCTTGCAGCAGCAACAGTTAAAGGGCCACGGCAGACCCACGTCAATAACATCCACAGTAGTATAAATACATAGCCCAGTGTAAGCGCAGATTGTGTCTTTCCCTGAGTCCTAATGAATTCTCCTTCACATCTTTTCCATCTGGGTGGAGGAAAGTGTTCAAAAATAAATAAATAAGACACGTGGTGTCATTTAATTTCGACTATTCGATCGCAGCCCTGGTCACGGGTAACCAGAGATTTAGACAAAGATGAAAGCGACCTGAAGAGTCAGTAGTCTGAAGTGGAGAAAATGTAAAAAGGCACCTGAAACACAACTCAACAAGTGGCAGAGTTTTTATTTGATCAGACTCAACATTATGTATAAAAAGCAGTGGACTGATTGTCACCATTTCAACATCAGCGTAACGCTGACTGCAGACAACTTACACAACCTGGAACCTTTGCAGTAAAACTCACCTCTGTAGGCCTGAGAGAGGGAGCTGTAAAACCTTTGTCGTTTTCTCAGTGTGACACCAAACTTGTAACTTATTTAGCCACATTTTGGGAAGCGAGTGTTTGGTGTGTACTCAGGTGCAGAGTTACGCAAACCCCCAATGTATTCTTTGATGTAGCGTTTCTCGGATCCCTGATGGACCCGGTTCTTTAGAGCGTGGGTTCATGCCAACTCACCCTGTACGAAGGCGAGGATCTGCTCGTACTGCTCTTTGGCCTGGCTCTCCTTCACCAGGTCGATCTTGTTCTGCAGAATGAGGATGTGCTTCAGCTTCATGATCTCTATGGCTGCCAGGTGCTCCGACGTCTGGGGCTGAGGACACGACTCGTTACCCGCTGGCCGACAGAGACAACAAAAAGCAGGCGACTTTTAAAAAGAGTAACCTGGGAGTAAATGTCAGAAAAGATTAAGTCAAAAGTTGTCTTTCTGGTGGGAGTAAAGCAATCAGAGACTCACCAATAAGCAGGAGGGCTGCATCCATGACGGCAGCTCCGTTCAACATGGTTGCCATCAAAATGTCGTGACCGGGACAGTCCACAAAGGACACGTGTCTGAGAGAAAGAAAAAGATTACAGTCAAACTGATCCCAAAGTGTTTGAGGAGTGGTTTAATAGCTAAACTGAAAGCCTTAATCTGTGCTCTCTCTCTTCAGTCTTACCGGACCAGTTTGAAGTTGCCCTTGGTGCCGGCGATGTCTGAGGGAAACTCATCCGGAGTGCTGCTGCCACACGACCTGTAGCACTCTGGCCTGGGACAGCTGGGGTCACACAGCTTATAGACCTACAAAAACATGGAAAATGTCTAGTCACTTTTAATGCATTGCATTGGCTAAACACTTTACTTAGGAGAGAAAACTCTGCAAATCTCATTAGGACATGTGCATTCATATGAAACAATGAAGATTCTAACTTAGGGCTTAAAAAATGTCAAAATATGCAAAAGCCCCAGTCATTCTAGCGCTGTCCTTCACAATTAAATAGGAGGCAGAGGTCAGGTACACAGGAACAGCAGGTTTTACCCAGAGCCACTTACCTTAGCGTTAGCATATCCTAGCTTGATGGTGATGTTCCTCTCCAGCTCATTCTTGAACCGGACAGTGTGAACACCAGAAATGGCCTTCACGACTGTGGACTTTCCATGGGCCACATGACCGATGGTGCCTGGGAGAGAGGAAGACAGAAGTCAAAACAGGCAGGCAGTCCTCATTTGGCATGTCCGGTCCGTCCGTCCATCCATCACGCGGACGTGCCGACGGACGAGAGACCTGACCAACTTTTGCCCGACTCCCATACCAATATTGATGGTCGCCTGTCTGCTGATGATCTCTGGAGAGAGAGGCGTCAAGGTAGACACGTCCTGCCAAGAGAACAACTCGCATTAGACTCGTGACACACGGAAACAGGACACAGAATTTGACTCCCTCCCTCTCTGTAATCCTGGAGGTGAATAGAAACAAAGGGAGTTGGCACATCCGAACACGGCCGACGTGAAGTGGACACACATGCTGTCTGTTAGTGTATCATATTTGGTTTAACTGATATATAAATATGTAAATGTGGGACAAAAATTCTGGCTAGTGCTGATTTCAGCATCAGTAATAACCTACCAAGCTTCACGTGCCATGTATGTGCACTAGTTTTTTCAAAATCACATGAAGCTTGGCTGAAGGTGGTAAACTGATAAAAAAAAAAAATGGAGGCGTGTTGTCTCTATATCCCAAGTCTGCTATCATTTACTTTGACTACTGATTAATAATTGAGGACACAAAAGATGGGCATCCATAACCGGCGAACATCACTAACATCACTAACAACACCGTGAACCAATAACATATCTCAAAGAAATTATCAACAGCTGGTGATGTAAACCACATGAATGCTTGCTAATAGTGGGGTTAATGTGCTGCTTCCACCGCGAACATTCCCATAGATGTTGCTTCCACTTAGCCAATGATGCTAACGCTTTGAGCCAACAGGGCTAAAGCAGACATTATTGGCGCGGAACAAAGATGACGGCCACAACGGCGGCGCAAACACATAGGCAGCATTCAAGCGTTCGTCTCATTTTGAAATGTTGATAAAAACGGGAGACTAACGCATTTTTTTTGTTTGTTTTTTTGTTAGAAGTGAAGCCGCTGCGTCTCAGCGGGGCCTCCCGTCATGTGCCGGGTGGCGGCCGCCGTTAGCGTTTACAATGTCCACCTTTTTGGGTGACCGTTTTGCCAACACGGCGAACCGACAGCCACCGACATGAAATTACAAAGCTATAAAAATCGGTTACACCGAGACGTACCAGTGAACTAAGATCTTGTCTTGCCAGATGAGGCTGACCAAGCGTTGTACCAGACTCGTCGCCCGCCATCTTGAATGAAAAGGGAATGAAGTAGGCGGCTCCGACGAATGCCTGATCAACCGATGAAAACTGGGTTTATTTTTATTACAACAATAGGGTATAGCATGAAATGCTGTTTGCTTTTTTGGACCATTAGTAGAAAACTACACATGTGTAGAACAATACGTCTGTGATACATTTATTTTCGCTGCCAACTGATAAAGACGCGCTTTGCAACTCGCGTGATTCATCCAAGTACAGGCAACGGGGTCCTGGCACAAGGGCTGATGCAATTTATGTTGTTTTTACTGTAAAATACATTGTATGTAATAGAGCTGCTACTGTTTATATGCAATTAACAACAGCTTATTCCCGAACGGGGCACACGTTTTGACTAACTTTGTCTATTCCAAAAAAGTAGGAAAAATGTTCTTATTCGTGCCTCAAGAAAGTCGACTTTTAGTGACGTCATCAAATAGCTTTTTGTCGTCCCGTTTGTAGTTCTGCAATATGTATCCCAAGACAAATACTGAAATAACTGTGTTTTGCCCCCCTACGACAGTTGACCCCCAGATAATTACCTGCCTTGGCATTTCAGTTTATATTGTGTCTTAGTGGGTTTCATACTCAAACACACGTGCAAATAATAAAATAATCACAAACCGATCGACACATGAAGCTGTCACACAGATCGAGGGTCACATATCTTGTGCACATACAATCTTTGCTGCACCGCACAACGCCCTTCAGTTCCGCCCAAAAGGGAAATGACGCCGGTGCAGAAAATGGCGTCCGCAAAGCCTGTGGACCGCTGTGGATTGTTACCCGTTTAATTTAGAGCCGAGTGGGGGGTCTCTTCGTCTGGCAGATGGACGATAACATGGCAGTGCACCGCTGCCGTCCGCTTTCTTGATTCCGGAATAAAACCCGCAACTTCATGTCCGAAGGAGCCAGAGCTGCCTGGTCGAAGAGGGGTTGTGGGGATTCGCACCGCCGAGGTGAGACGGCTCAATTGTAGCAGCTAAGCTAAAGCGGTTACCCCGGTCGACCAGTGTCGGATCCCCCGTAGCTCCTGTCACCACAGCTACGAATCGTGACAGTTAATGTGGGCAGTCCGGCAGCTAGCTGCAGAGGGAAACACCCGCCTGTATTATATTTACTTCTTACACACGATCCAAACCACCAGCCAGCTGGCAGAACCACCGCCTTCTCCTCCGGACGCCGGACTTGCACCGTTATGTGCAGCCTGAGCCTTTGTTTTGGGGCTGTGAGTTAACGGTCCCCGCAGCGCGCCTTCCTCCCGCTGCTGCAGTGGGAACCACAGAGGGCAGCCGAGGCTCGCCGTCGTGCTGCTCCTGCCGGCGGTCGGCGAAGTCGAGGCAGTCTAACGGCTCCCGCGCCTGTGCTAACGTTAGCGTGCCTTTAGCAGCGCCCCGCCTGCCCGGCGGCGATGCGTCTCATTGTCACGACCGTCGTGCGGCGGACGCGGTGTCACTTGGCCGTTGCTTAGCGAGCGACAGCCGTACTGAATATGAGCTCAGCTGCCCGGCCAGCAGCGGACTGTCAGCGGCGCCACACTGTTGTTGACCCGCTCCGGCAGGCTGACGTCAGGTCGGTCAGGGGGTCAGACACCAGGCTACCGAGCCTGTGAAGCTGCGCTGCGCTGCTGTTACACTTTTGTGTTCAGCAGCACTGGGGATTAATGCCAAGGAGCTGGTGGAGAGATAATCGATTCTTGTTTTATTAATTGTAGTCATTCATGAGGGAGAACCTCCACAACAGACCTGTGATTACTGCTCAGACTCGATTCAGTTGCCTTTCTCTGTTTGATCACGTTACTTTGAAACGCTCGGATCAGATAAGACGACTACAGCTGAGGCAATTAATCATTTTAAATCGATTAGTCAAGGTCAGCCAGAAGACTAATTGCCAACAGTTTTTGATAATCGGCTAATTGTTTCAGATAACTGCTGGGTTCAGCTTCTCAGACGTGAGCATGTGCTGGTTGTTCTTCCTCGTACGTGATGGTCAACTGAATATCTTTTGGGGTTTTGAGCCGTTGGCTGGACAAAACAAGGAATTTAAAAATGTCATCTCGGGCTCTGGGACGTGGTCGTGTACTTGTGCCGTGGAACATCTGATGGTGCTGTTGCTCCACCATCTAATGGGTGTCTCTCTTTCTCTTGTCTCCTCTGTTAGAACCAGGGAAACATAAACACAGGAAATGCGAGCTGCCCCATAGCGCTCAGCCGTCCAAGCCTGTGATTGTTCGCCCGGGCGCCAAAAGGTAAGATTTGTCACCCTGCAACGCTGCACGTGAACCTCAACCCCTTTCTGCCACTACGAACTCGGCATCCGTAGAACCCATCATTCCTCTGGAACACCTGCTTCATTTCTACCCTCCCTGTGTTTGCGTGGACCGGGTCGACGGCGAGGGGTTTAAGGTTACAGCCCTTCCTGAAGTGTCCTTGAGCTACGGAGTCTTTGTCCTTGTCACATCTCTTCGGCCATTGTTATGTAGCTGGGCATGACCTTTGTGCACAGGGATGAGGGTCAATTACCTGTCACGTTGCCACTGTCACTTAGAAAAGGAGCTTGAACAGCACTTAAAAAAGTAATGTATTAATTAAATATCACTGTTATTAACAGAGGGGCAGTCAGATGATCAGTCAGATTGTACACAAACCAACAGTTTATCCAAGCGACAATATTTGGAGGTAAATCCGATAGTGAGTGCGCTGGGGGGGCTGGTAATACTCCATCGTTGCTCCTGAAAACTATGTGTTTGGTCAAAGCTGAATTAGGAAGTGAGTTTGTGAACGTGATGGGTGTTTACTGCGGAGCGTTTGGGGAATAATTGTACCGTTCACCTTCCTCTTCTCCTCCAAATAAGTTTGTTTGCAACCTGTCTGACCGACCGCCTGTTTCTTGACTTCTTTTTTTTATTATTGATTTTTTTAGTGTTCTCACATCTCAGTAATTAAGTTATAATACAACGTTATTATTATTATTATTGATAAAAATTGATGTCCAAGCAATGAAATTAACATCCGAGTTGTAACTAACGTCATTAGGACATTCATTAACATACATTTCATAACATTCATGTTAATAAACAGACTGACCAAGTAGCCATCTTGAATTTTCCTGCATTCAACACTGTTTTTGTTTCGTATGAGAAGGGAACAGGTTGCCTACACGTCAAACCAAAGTTATGTGGACAGTGGACTGCCATGTCCGCGTTAGATGCTCAACAATCACACGTGTGTGTAATGCTTTGGGTGTCCACATTCTTTTGGCCACGAGTGAAGATATTTAACATGCACAGAAGTCCTTGTATGGCTTTTTATTGCCCCTGCAGACGTTCATGCTTTTAATGTGGCGGTTGTGTTGACTTTGTCGTCCAGGTGATTGACGCCCAGAAAAGGGACTTTGTTAGCATCTACTGGACACAAGGGGCACTGTCCTCTGATTGGCTCGGACAACCCCCCTGACATGCCCGTGGCCAATCAGAGGTGAGTGTGTGTGTGTGTGTGTGTGTGTGTGTTTGTTTACATTTGCGGTCTTAATGAGCGACTGAGTTTGTGTTGTTTTTTTTGTTTTACTCTTTCTCGTGTGCAGAAATGAGGTAAAACTAAATATAAGTTTTGTTTGTGTGTTCATGTTGTTGCTGGTTTTTTGTGTGTGCATGACTGTGTCTTTTGATGCTGAAACGTGGGATGCTTTTGCTTAGAGGATTTTTTTTTTTCTTCTTTCTGTCTCTTCATTTTTACCACCCTCACTGTGTTGCAGTGGAGCCGGGAATCTCCCCAGTGCATCACTGCAGAAACACTCACTGGCTGTGAAAGAGTAACGGCTTGTTAGGATGCAGCAGCTCAAGTGCTGAGCTTTTAATGCAGAGCATCCTGTTGAATGCCCTTCCAGTTCCAGACTTGCTGTTTTCAGCAGAACACAAACACCATCAGAGACTCAGTGTCTTTTCATTTGTTAATTCAAGTCCATCCCTGCTTTATGTTGGTGCTAGACAGCTGTTGCCAAGTTCAGCGTTGTGACCTTATAGATCTGTTCTAACTCTCTGTGATTCTTACCTCACCCTGTCTACCCCCCAACCCCCATCCCCCCACCTGCTCCTGCACTCTGCTGTCCTTCATGCCTGCAGGTGTGTTATGTCGGGGGCAGATGTGGAGGTGTACCTGTCCCAGGTGCACGATGGGAGTGTGTCGTCGGGCTTCCGGGCGCTGTACGAGGAGCGTCTGCTGCTGGATGTCACACTGTTGATAGAGGAGCACCACTTCCAGGTACACGAATAAAGCTGAAGACGCACACAAACATGTGCTGCTTTAAATGCATGGTGTTTCATAGCTCTCACCCAAGACCGTATAAGACATATCCTACACGTCCTTCTGGTGTCTCCGTCCTCCTACAGGCCCACAAGGCGCTTCTGGCCACCCAGAGCGACTATTTCCGGGTCATGTTCACAGCAGACATGAGGGAGAGGGACCAGGACAAGATCCATATGAAGGGGCTGACAGCCGCTGGGTTCGGCCACATTCTCAGATTCATGTACTACGGCTCACTGGAGCTCAGCATGCCTACCGTCCAAGAAATCCTTCAGGTAATGTCAGACACCCACTATCCAGATGTCCTTCCTGTGCTGGTTCTTGCATCATAATTGACACAGGAGTTCTCCAGAAGCAGTATTGTATACTTCTTCACTATCATAACACGCTCTTACACAAACCTCCCCTGTTACCTCCTCCTCCCTTCTCTTCCTGTCCCGGCAGGCGGCCATGTACGTCCAGCTGACGGAGGCGGTGGAGTTCTGCTGCTCCTTCCTGCTGGCCAAGATCTGTCTGGAGAACTGTGCCGAGGTCATGCGCCTCCTGGAGGACTTCAGCGTGGGCGTGGAGGGCGTCCAGGAGCAGCTCGACAATTTCCTACTTGACAACTTTGTTCCCCTCATGAGCCGACCCGACTTCCTGTCCTACCTCAGCCTCGAGAGACTGCAGGTTCGGTTGTTGTTGTCTGTCTTTGTTCCAAAGTGCAAGACTGAAACGTTTAGTTTTTAGTCCAGCTTAAAATTCATTTTATTACTTTTTTATTTCTTATTTTCTCGCGTGCATTGGTTTCATATTCTTAGGTTGTTTTTTTTTGGTTGTTTCTGTTTTATGATCTCCACATGCTGTCTTATTATTTATATATTTTATTTTATATCTGAAGCACTTTGAACTGCACTTGCCTGTATGAAAGGTGCTATACAAATAAAGTTTGATTTGTATGCTTAACGCAGCAGATTGCTAACAGAAAAGTTAGAGCTGCAAATACAAACACTTCTGGAAGTTTGTGTTGTTGGAGTAATTATGTACCGAGCGGGACATTTACAGATAAAATGTGAGCTCTCAAACCTCTTCATGACCTCAAACCTCGTTTGGCGTTAAACATTCACAGGTCAACCGATGATGAGGTTTTCTAAATTCGGTCTTTTTCTCTCTTTCTGTCTCTCTGTGTCTGAACCAGGCGTACTTGAACAGCGATGCTCTGAGTCGCTTCCCAGAAATTGAGCTGTATGAAGCGGTCCAGGGGTGGCTGCGACACGACCGGCGGCGCTGGAGGCACACCGACACCATCGTGCAGTCCATCCGCTTCTGCCTCATGACTCCTGCCAACATCTTTGAGAAGGTGAGTTCCACTTTCTGACGGGTTTCCTCTTTTTAGATGTAGGCAGCTGAGGGTAATGTTGTCCACAGGTTTACTGATGTTGTCTTCTGTCCTCCTCTTCCTCACCACAGGTGAAGACGTCAGAGTTTTACCGTTATTCCAGACAGCTGAGGCAGGAGGTAGATCAGGCGCTCAGCTACTTCCATGACGTCAACCAGCAGCCTCTGGTGGAGACGCGCTCCAACCGCATCCGCTCTGTCCGCCCGCAGACCGCTGTCTTCAGGGGAATGATCGGTCACAGCATGGTCAACAGCAAGATTCTGCTGCTGCAGCGCCCAAAGGTGTCCGCTCGTTTGTCTGCCTACAAGGCCGTGTGACTGTTTTTAATAGAGCGCACATGTTCAACATTCATCAGACAACAACCTGCTGAACTGTCTTTGAGTCTCGCTGATCGTGACCTCTGACCTTCTTTTAGATGAGGGCACACACAAAAAATATAGCTGCAGTAATTGGTTATATCTGTTATTGAAGGACTGTACAGGTGTTTTTACCACCTTCTGCATGCCACGAATGAAACCGGTGGCTGCCAAAGTTAGAATTAAACTTAGACGTAGGGAATGTTTTGGTAAATCGTTGCTAGTAATGTGAAGTAAATGTGAATAAACTGCGGGTATTGTCCTTCAAGATCGTCCATTCTCCACAGTACATTGGGACATGATGCACAAACTGCTGGCAGGCCTTAAACTTCAGCAAATCTGGCAGTAAAATAGTAAAAATGTTGGGTTTGTACTCTGACTGAGGGGAGAAGTCAGTTTTCTACCTATTAGAGCTCAGAGCATTTAACCTCCAGACAAACAATTAACATTTAGAATTTGTTTTGTGAGATTGTAAAAAGGGGTTCGGGAAAAAGAATAGTTTTTTGTATTTGCACTGAAACTCAAACAATTCCCGGCCCTACTCCCAACATTAATCCCTACATTTAGTCGTTTCACATAATCTGAAGTCAGGGTCTGTCTCCGGTTCAGCAACCTGTGTTTTAATCCCTCAGGTGTGGTGGGAGCTGGAGGGACCTCAGGTACCGCTGCGACCGGACTGCCTGGCAATCGTTAACAACTTTGCCTTCCTGTTGGGTGGAGAAGAGCTGGGGCCTGACGGGGAATTTCACGCCTCATCCAAAGTCTACCGCTATGACCCTCGACAGAACTCGTGGCTACGCATGGCTGACATGTCTGTGCCCAGGTCAGAGGAACCTGAAGCTCTGGGCGTTTGTCGCACTGTGTGTTCTGACCCGTGCAGTGTTGTTTTTATTTCTTGGTCTCTACTTTTTCTGGTTCCTTGACACATTACGTTAATTTCAGGGTGATTCAGCAGATGCTCACCGACTCCTTGACGACTTTATTTGAATGAATTATTAATTTATCAATACATATTCATGTTGTTTGTTTGCAGGTCAGAGTTTGCTGTGGGCGTCATCGGCAAGTTTATTTACGCCGTAGCGGGCCGCACACGAGACGAGACCTTCTATTCCACAGAGCGCTATGACATCACAGAGGACCGCTGGGAGTTCGTAGACCCGTATCCTGTAAACAAGTACGGCCACGAGGGAACGGTCCTTAACGGTAAACTGTATATCACTGGCGGTATCACTTCCTCCTCCACCTCCAAACAGGTGTGCGTGTTTGATCCAGGGCGGGAGGCGGGAGGTGGGGGAGGAGGAGGAGGAGGAGGGAGCTCGGGTGGGTCAGACGCACACAGGACACGTGCCGGCCGAGGCCCGCTGCTGCCCGGCACCCATGCCAGCTGCTGGGAGAACAAATCCAAAATGAACTATGCCCGTTGCTTCCACAAGATGATCTCTCACAACGGGAAGCTGTACGTGTTCGGAGGGGTGTGTGTGATCCTGCGGGCTTCCTTCGAGTCCCAGGGCTGCCCGTCCACCGAGGTGTATGACCCGGACACTGACGAGTGGACCATCCTCGCCTCCATGCCTATTGGGCGCAGCGGCCACGGGGTAGCAGTGTTGGACAGGCAGATCATGGTGCTGGGCGGCCTGTGTTACAACGGCCACTACAGTGACTCCATCCTCACCTTTGACCCTGACGAAAACAAGTGGAAGGAGGACGAGTATCCCAGGATGCCGTGCAAACTGGACGGTCTGCAGGTGTGCAGTCTGCACTTCCCAGAATATGTGCTAGAGCACGTCAGACGCTGCAGCTGAGGTCTGCTCCACAACAAGCCTCCTTTTTATTGAAATGGGAATGCACTGTTCAAGGACTGTAGTCTCCCACTGGGAGATCAGGTGTTTACAGGTGGGAGACTCTACTGATGCGCAGGCTTTTAAACTAGAGACCAGCACTCACCTAAGGTGAGGAAAAGATGGCCGGGCCATAGATCTGCTGTTCTTAATGAAGCCAATCGAAACATGGCGTGCTGAGACGTCACATGTTAACAGTCAGCTTGAACATTTTCAGAATCAGCTTTCTCAGAAAATTAAGGAAAAATATTTGGGGAGAAAAAAAGGTTTAATTCTGCTGGTTTATGTTTGGACTGTGGTCAGTTTCCTATTCTACTACTCACCTACTGTATTTAGGCTGTCCAGTCAGACTTATTGCAGAAACGCACTGGAAGCGTCAGATTCATGCATTAACAGATGGACCTGTGTTTAATTTCACCAGTAAAACAAACCCGTTTCACAAAGTCTGAATTGGGTTCTTTTGCCTGCACCGTGAGATTCTGACCCGCAAACAATCAAAGAAATGCCCTTTAAGATATATAACGGCAAGTTAGAGCATACAATCAGGTATATGAACAAAATATTAACACTGTATACTGTAGCGTAGCTAACTTTATAGCCTGTCTCCAGATATACGAAGCGGACTGTAGAGCGGTAGGTATGTCGTTACAGACGCTGCTGACTCTTCAATCACCTACCGGCTGTAAACTCGGATTACTCATCCATAAATTCAGTAATCGGTGTTTCGCTTCCAGTGCGTTCCAGCTTTCAGTCCCAATTCTGCTCTTTACTCCCAGATATCCACCATGCTATGCTCATGTTCATATAACATCACCGTGTCTTTCTGTGTCCCCACTCTTCCTCTGTTTGAGTGTGTGTGTGTGTGAGAGAGAGAGAGACAGCTGAATGATTGAGAGGAAAAAAACACAACACTACATGGTACACGAGGTTGTTCATTCAGTGATGTCGTATGATAACGGTGACCCGCACACTGCAGGGTTAAAGGTTTTTTATTTATTTATTTTTTTTTAAGACAACGCGTAGGAAGGAAAGATCTTGTCTCAGAGCAGCCCTGTATCCGTCCAGTCACTGGCAGTGCTTTAAACACTCTCGTCTACATTCCCTGCACTTTATTGGTCCTTATCGTGGCTCTTGGGTGTAAATGCACAGTTTACCAGCTAACCTTCAAAGCAGCTGTAGTATTACAACATGCTGTAATGGTACAGACATTTAGCAGTGTCTGAAATTAACCTTTCTGGCTGACGAGTCAAGGTGAACTAAAGACTGTACCCACCATAAAATGTGCAGCTAGTTGAAATATTTAAGAACACACTGGGCCTCATGCGAGAACACTTTCGTAGCCTGAACGTCTCTCACTTTGCTCTGTGAGCTTTGTTCATACGAGGGCTCCAAGTCGGATATTCCAAACTTTCTTGGCTGCGCAAACGTGCCGTAAATCGCTCGTTGCAGCCCGACGAACGCCACCTGTTGACGAGGAGCCGTGTGATTGTGAGAGATTATCATTAGCGTCATCATCAGCTGCCTGTTCTTCTCAGTTTCTGGGAAAGTATTAATTCACAAATATGTTACCAAAGAGAAGACTTTGACAGTGCAGAGCTTCACGTCCTGCTGTTGGAAATGAGCAAACTCATTTTGCATCAACCTGAAACTATTAGAAAATACCATTAGTACAGATATTGAAATGCTTTGACATGATGCTAATTAAGGTGTTTCAAAAGCAAAGCGCGCCATGATTAATATGAAAGGCAGACAGTCACGGACGTATTGGGCCAGATGGTTCCGTATCCTGTAGTGGGCAACGTTGCCGTTCAGGCGATGGTGGACAGAGACTCTGAACTACTGAAATGTATAAATTGCTGTGCTGAAATAACAAACAGCCTCTAAATTGGCAGCCACGATGATATGTTTAACATAATTTTAATTTTGAATTAAGTTTGTCTTAGTTATGTATTTTATTTGTTTATATTGGTATAATTTAAACTCCAAATTCACTTCTCTCTCTCCTCAAAGGGTTAACGCACTCGTTTGACCTGCGAGTGTGTTCACGAGCGGTTGCTGCTGGTGTGTTTACCTGTAAATTGTTCTGCACGTTTCACGTTTGTCATGTGCAAAGCCAGGTTCCGTGTATTTGAATTTAAGCTAACCTCTTACACAACCCGCAGAGCTCAGTGTAAACAAAACTTTCAACTATGAAACTGCTCAAAAATGTGTTTAGGCGATTTTTACCAGTGTGTCCACCAAAGCTGAATTTCTACCAGCGTTTTGCAGTCAGCTGGATTAATTTCAGACATCGAAATGTCACCTGAGTGCTTAAGTCATATCGGTTTTTATAGCAGACTCAATTTGGGCTGTCATATGTACTGTATAGCTTTGACATCGGAGCAGCCCAGCGCCTTGATCCTGCAGCCCAGCGAGCCCTGCTCGATTACCAGCTCCATGTTTCTGACCTTCTTTCTAGATATTTTTCTTTTTGTTTTTTTTCCTCATGAGCCAACTGTGAAAAGGGCTAGAGCACATACTGATACAGTTCTGTATGCCAGCCATGTATTTAAGTTATTTATTTTCTGAAGTATTGCTTTCACCGAGCTATGCAGTAACAGCAGTATAGGGTTATTTATTATTACAAGAATTTCATTGTGAATCGTGCTGTTTTCAAGTTGTACCTCTTTCCTTGTTTCGTCCTCGGCCGTCTGTCCTGTCCACCGCAGCAGCACTGCATGTGGCTGATGAATGGATGCTTTGAGAACGGTCTTTCTTCCGGTGTAAACTGACTGAGATTGCCAAGAGGACGGCTTAATTAAAAGCCTATAGTGGAAATATTTGACAATTGAGTTAACAGATGAACAGGTGTCATTTAAGATTACGCTCCGTGTATTTCCATCTCCAGCAACTTTAAATCTTCCTGTATGCAAATTGTCATTCACCAGTTGCATTTTCCAGGTCTGTCGTAATTTCTTGAATGCAAAGTTGTTTGTAGGTGGCATGTTGAAGAGGGATCAGACTTGAATTTCTTCCTGATACAAAAACACTCTGGTATTACCCTTTTTAATTCTTTGTATCTGTGATGTCTCGGCCCTCGACGCACCCAAACGTGTTGAGGGCTGAGAACGCAGCTCTACGTGTTCGTGCGATGCCACTGGGGTTTGTCCTGTTGGGGGGGAAATCTTAGGTTGTGTGAATCTGTCATGTTCCTCAGCAGCGAGAACTTAATAATACATCTTCTGTTGTCCTGCAACTAATGATTATTTTCTCAATCAGTTAATCGTTTAGTCAAAATGTCTCAATTTGCTCACCCACCAGTCCAAGACCCAAGGATTTATTTACTGTCAAATGTGACACAAAAAAAGCAGCAGATCTTCAGATTTGGGAATCTGGAACCAGCAAAAGAAATGACATAAAACTATTATTAGATTATCAAACATGGTGGCAGATTAATTTTCTTTCCATCGATTTAATCATTGCAGCTCTAACATGCAGCCGTTGCTACGTGTCATTTTACAAACCTTTTGCCGTTCCGAGCTACTTAAATAAATGATTGCCCCCCCAAAAAAGAAAGAAAACCCGTCAACAAATTTTTAAAACTTTATTCTGCTTTCAAATATTTGTATTGTTTGAGTTTAACATTATTTCAGTTCAAGTCGCAATTCAAAACATTTCATATTATTGATTTTCACACCCAAAACCGTTGTTCTTCCCATTTCAACATCTTTCATCACTGTTTTTTTTTCTTTCTCATTTTTAACTTCAGAGAGTGTCACACGTGGTAAACACACCACCGATCAGGCTGTCAGAGGCCGGTCTGGTTGGAGAACAAGGCCTCTGTAACTCCACGTCTCCGACATGCAGCTGTACTCTGCAGCTTCACATCATGAACATCACACCTGCCATTCTGCAGTCCTCTCGCTGCTCCTCCTCTTCCTGTCCTGTTGAAAACGTGTAACCAATGAAGTACTACTGTCTTGATTTGAGGCACACTCATTCATAGCGCAGCATCCTTTTAGTCCACCAGTCTTCAGTCTGTCAGTAGGAAAAACAGAATAGAGGATTTAAAAAAATAAAAATAAAAAATCATACCTTGCAACAACGACTGTATCTGAAAAAGAAAGTAATATCAGATTAGCATATCTTATAATCTGAGTAGAATCTCTTTGGAAACGATTTGTAACTTCTTTCCAGAAATAAATGTTCATATTGGTCAACTTTCAGCTGGCTGCCTGAGTGCTTTTATGTCTGTGTGTGTTTCTGACTCGTGGCGGTTTGTTATAATATAACCGCGTAAATTGTTATGTGATGATCGTTGGTCATTTTCCATATAATATTTTGTGGTTTCCTTTTTTTAATTATTTTAATTTGCTTTTCTAGTGCTTTTTGAGGTTTGGACCGTTGGTTGGACAGAACTACACACTGCAGGAGTCGCGTTGGGCTCTGGGTCATTTCTCACTAGTTTCATAATTTCTTTACAAACGAAACAGTCAGTCGATTTTACGGAGAAAATAACCATTTAGTTGCAGTCCGACACAAAACAGTTAAAAATGATGCTCCACCTCAACCAGTAAAATCCTGCTTTTACATGCTAATCTGAGATAATACAGTAGAACAGTATATAGTATACAGGGGACATTTATCTGCCTCATGGATTGTATTTACATACTTTTACTAGAGTACCTTTACAGTGTGGTGGCAGCAGTACTTTTACAGTGTGGTGGCAGCAGTACTTTTACAGTGTGGCAGCAGTACTTTTACTTAAGTAAATGATCTCAATAGAAGTAAAACGCGCGTGCGCCGTTTGTTTAGTCACGCCTCCGGCTTACCGTAGAAAAGCGAAGTGTTCTGGATAAAAATGTCATATGTGAAGCTGGTAAGTTTTCATAACGGTCGTCACCTTAAACAGTACGTGCTTCTTAAACAGCGACTGGCACCCGGCGACGCACAGGCGTCTCGTGTGACGCACGGACATGTTTTCAACAAGAAGCCAGTCGGACGTTGCTAAATTAGTCAATGGCTAACGTTAGCATGTAGCTAGCCGCTGTCGCTAACGGGTCGGTTACACAGCGAGGCGCATGCTGCTCCTTCTTCCTGTGTATTTAGGAGAACGTGACGTTAAATGTGTGTTATTCTGAGACCTCTCGTGGCGCGCGGTGTCCGCATTAATATGTGAAGTGTTTCAACTGACAGGACAGCCTCGTTTAGCGCTGCGCTACTGTTAGCTTCATCGTCACTACCTGTGTGTGTGTGTGTGTGTGTGTGTGTGCGCTCTGCCGGTGGGCCGCCAGGTGTCGCTGTGTGCCGGCGCTTCGGGTCTGACGGGCCTGCTGCGCGGCTCGGTGCTGGCTGCTGCCGGTGAGGGGAAGAGGAGGAGCTCGCTGCCTGCTCTGAGCATCGATGAGGTGGGCTAATAAATGACTCGCGGCAGGAAAGATGGATATATTACTTTATTAATCCCAATGGGAAAGTGCAGCGTCACAGCAGCCAAGTCTCATAACTCAAAAAACGGTTACAATACCTCAGATTTCTGTGCTATAATACTACAGGTCAGAAGACTACTAGAGCAGTACTAGCACTGACACAGTTTTGACAAACAAAAATGTACAGATGTAATTGCTTTCGAAGTGTAAACGGACAATAAAGACGATAAGTGATATAGAGTAAGAACACGCACCATATATTACTGCATTAAGTGATCAGATAGTTTGGTGAACGATGGCCCAGTCAGACTACCGAGACAGATAAACTGCCAAGGAACACATTTATCTTCCTCACAGAGAAAACAAACACAGGTGTAGTACTGATTTGTCTCCCGAGTTCACCTTCTGTTCGACTTTGACCTGTGACTCTGCACAGACGGCCAGTGGAAGCAGTGTTGTTGATGTATCGGGGAAAATGGAGAAGTCATTATTCTAGCATGTATCGCTCTTCCAAGCTGTTGACCCAATGTTCAATCAATGCATCCTTTTTCCAGCCTCGACTGTGGGGCAGTTTGATTGACTCAAAGGCACCGTAGCACAGATTGTCGTCGCGTCTGTTTCAGCTGCCGTCGTTGTACACCAGCCCTGAAGCAGAGCCGCGGCACGTGGAGCCAGAGGCGGGTCAGCTGGAGCAGAGCGTTGCATCGCTGAGGAAATGGGCTGAACCATACACCAACCAGTGTCAGGTGGGTTCATATCTGACGCCCCTTGTCACCTGTCAACCTGTCGAGTGAATTAATGGCATAATGAATCTGTGGGTTTTGTGCTGTCACATGTTGTATTGCGTATGCATGTCGGTGTTTAGAGTGGAGATGCTTTAGGTATCGCTGCAAAACTCCACCAGCCAAGTTTTGGAAAACACCCTCTCTCTACTTTAACATAGTGATTCCCAAATAAAGCATAACCACTTCTGTTAGTGTTCTCAAACAAAGGAGAGCTTTTAAATCTATAAGAAAAACATCAAGAATGAGGCAAATTTACAGTGCAAATATTGTCCAGCTGAGGTCAAATCTTGATTTGAAACGTCACAGAAGTCACATATGTTCTCCATAGATTTTGACGTTATGTCGTCTCCTCACATTCCTCACATGCTCGTTGATCTTCTGCATTTCAACAACTCTTTCATTTCTGATGTGTGATGTCAGTGTTATGACTCCCTGCTGTCGCTGCAGAAAATACAGTCACGTGAGTTGAGAAGCAAAGCAGCTGCACACCGCAGCTCGTGGACGTTTAGCACTGTGTTCCAGGTTAATGTGGTTTGTTTGGTCACGCTGGTGCTTTGAGCTGCGGCCTTAACTTCGTCACCACAGTTGAAGACATTTAATAACATTTTGCCACCATATGAGACACCAGCAGGCAGTGCTATTAGTTTGGTTTTTTTTTCCACCATTATTTTGCTTTTGTGTGGTAAGGACAGTGTGTGAGGAATGCGTTCAGAGTTAAAAAGGGTCAAATTTCAGCCTGCAGTTTGGTGTGACAGTCTGTGAAAGTCTCGCGTCTGCTCGGCTTCTCTGATCCTGCCACGGATTCAACACTCTTGTGGTTTTTCATTACATTCACGTGTGCAGGAAAGCATGGACTATTTTTAATTCTGAACTCTGTCCAGGGAAACATTGTTTAAGGTCGAGGCAGATGGCCCACCCAGAGCCTGGTTCTGGTTCTGCTCGAGGTTTCTGCCTGTTAAAGGCAGTGTTTCCTTGCCACTGTCTCCTGCTGCTGCTCATGGTGGAAATGTTGGGTCTGTACGTATAGAGTTGGTCTAGACTTGCTGTACATTAACAAGTGCTATGGGATAACTCTGTTATGGTATAGCGCTATATATAGATAAAATTGAAGAAAGCAGCATTTTGGAAAGACAAAATCAAACTAGCTGTGACCTTCAGCATTTTGGGCCTCTGACCATAGAAGTAAAAAAAACACATGATTTCATTCTGCTTTGTGACTGATTGTTTATTGGCTCAACGTGAGGTTAAAAGAGGGGTAAAAGATAAAATGCTGTATAAATAAATGAACTTAAACTGGTTTGGGTTTCTTTGCAGGAAATGCGCCAGGCTGCAGTGGAGAAAGTTGAGGTTAGTGACATGTAATAATACTGTTATGACTGTAACATTGACTTGTCTGGCTGTTGTCACATAAACAAGTATTTTGTTTTATTGTGCTGCATAATTAATTATAAACATCTGAGTTTTTCTGCTTCGTTTACAAACTTAACAGCATCAACAAACTGTAGTAACCTGGGCTTAGCTGCCTAACGTTAGCTTATGTAAAATAAATAAATATACTTTTGGTGGTGTGACCAACTTGCTTACATATGACTGTATCCCTCTGAGCTGTCCTCATGTGATTCAAGTGCATAACATGGTTTAAATGAGTCAAAACAGTCTTAAAGTGATCATAGCTGTTACCTGGTTTCAGGTGGTCAGTGATACTTCTGAGGACACGTCTGCTGTCCATGTGACCGTTCAGTCATTTCACACTCTTTAAACTTTTAGCTTGACTTGTCAGTCCAACCACAAGTTGAATCCAAATTCTAAAACCGGAGCCAATCGGCCCCCGTGAGCACAGTTCAGACGGTAGAGTGATTCTTTGAGGTTTAAAGAGCCAGAAAAATGAAAATAAAAAAACATTCAAATTGTGCATTTTGGACATGAAAGTAACAGGCTCTTCTGTCTCCGTGTCGACTGAATGTCTGAACTCCAGCAAGTGTACCGGACTGTGGAGCCCACAATCAGCACAACTGTAACAACTGTCACAGGTGAGACAGCACCTCAGTTCTCAGACATTTCTCAACATGTCAGCCAAAAATCAAGTTAGGTAAGTAATTTTCGGATTTATCCGATGATACCTGATGCCCGAAGCTGCTGAGATTTATTTCCATGCTGTGATTTTCTCATGTGTAACATACTGGTCTGTTAATACTATAATAAAAGCTGCATGTAAACAGGCTCTCAAGGTCCAGGATATTAAACCTAAAGCCCCCCCCCAACATTTACCAGATTCATCTTTCAGAGAAATGTTGGTGATGGATTAACCAGATCAAGAATAAGAGGAGGAGCATCCTTCCATTAAATACACGATCTAGAGACTCTTACTATTCCTTTGCATATCACCTTAAAATGAGTCACTGGCACATGTACACTGATGTTTTGTACTTTTTGCGTGTGTGTACTTTTTAGATGTGTACCAGTTCCTCGGTGACCCCCCTCCTGATCTCTACCCCACTGTAGCAGTGGTGGGCTTTGCTGGCTTCCTGGGGCTTTATATGGCCAAAGGTAAGTAAGGAAGTAAAGCTTTATTGAAATTTATAAAATACAAATTGCTTCACACAAACGCATGAAAAATCCAAATGAATAAATACATAAAGGAAAAGAAAATTGCAACATAAAACACAGCCCAAAAATAAACAAAAGCCAGAGGGGGGAATTTATACAAAGGTGTCAGCAGAGGGTTGGGGGTTCAAGACTGCAAAGATCGGACCGGCCGGGGAAGTGGAATGAGGAACGAGGAGCTCGGAAATGTAATTGGATGCAAGGTCGTGCAGTGCACTTACTATTCTGATCAACAGGATCTTATTGTATATATAGTGAATTTTACAGGAAGCAAATGGAGGGATGGACAAACGGGTAACGTGGCACTAACTCACTGGTTCTGGTTCATAGTCTGTCAGCTGAATTTCGAACCTTGAGTGTGTAGAGGGAATTACAGAAATCTAAACTGGAGAAAATGAAAGTGTGAATTAACAGGTTGAGATCGTTAGAGGATAGTTCTGAATTTTTATTTTTTAGAAAGAAAGGCTTGGTAACATAACGGTCAAAGTCACATAGTGGTCAAAGAAAGGTAACCTTGTCTGCACTCAAGCACAAGCACGTACTGACCTGCATTCCCTCACAGACACGAGTCAGGTAAGACGGGTATAACGAGTGGTTCCCAGAGTGCCTTTCACCAATTTCCAGACAACACTTGCAGAAACAAACCTAACTTTCTAGTCAGCTTCTTTCTGAAAACTCGGGTGTGTCTGACTGCAGACATGTTGCCTTGGAGGGCATTTATAACAGACGGCTTCTCTTTAATGTCGAGGTTTTCAAACTGTAGCGAGGTTCTGTGGGAGAGAGACAGGTGCATGTCTGACACACAGCTCCAGGAGGTGACTAAGGTACTATAAAACCCATAGCCTTTAGATTGTAGCAATTAGCATCAAAATGTGCACTTTGTCTCTGAGTTTTAATCTTAAAACACGCACACATAAACACATCCAATCCACGAAGTCATTCAATCCAGGAAGTCATTAAGTGGTGCAGACGACCCTGGAAAAAGACCAAGGCACTCGTCTTCAGGTGAAGTAATATCATAAATGTATTCTTGAAGTGTAAAGGCAATCGAACGGACCAACGCGACTCGACAGACACACAATCGGTACCAGAATCCTTGACTTGCAGTTCGCCAAGGAGGAAACGTTTCCATGTAAGGAGCACGTGAATAAAACTGGAACTATTAAAGTAAATACACAAGCATATAATGACTAAATATTAATAAATATACAATCAAATGATCATGAATAGGTGATTAACATGTGAAAAGTCATAAGCTTACAACTAAGTTTACCTTCTGTGTGTGTGTGTGTGTACACAAGAAAAGTCAGCAACAAGGTTAAATACCAATGAACCTAAAGATAAAGGATTCTTCTTCCGTTGTAAACATATCGACTTATTATGCTGAATAAACATCCGCAAATCCACTTACAACTTAGAACTACAGAAACTTGGCTGAGAATCATCACAGTTTTAAGTTTGTTGCCGTTTTTTTTTTATGCAGGACTGACAAATAAAATAAACCCCCCAAAAAAATGTATCTGGCCCCCCCTCTCTATCTTGATTTTTCTCCCCCGTTTTTTAAAAATCAAGTAAAAGACTGCTGCACTTGATAAGGAGTCACACAGTAAACACGGGTTGTTAAACAGCCGAAGAACTGTTGTCTGTTTTTTCGGTCTGTGAGATCAATTATTAAATCAATAAGTGTCCCCTATTGGCTCTGACACCTTTTTGAAAAGCATCTGCCTCTGTCTCTTTCAGGCTCCAAGGTGAAGCGACTGGTATTTCCAGTTGGACTCATGGCCTTGAGCGCCTCCATGTTTTACCCTCAGCAGGCTGCGTCCTTACTCAAGGTGTGTGTTTGTGTTGTGTCATATATGTGTGTGTGTATATGTATGTGTTAGAATGGACAAAAGTATTGGGCCACTCCTCTTAAACATTGAACAGGTGCATATAAACATCTCCACACGTTCAACCCCGAGGTGGGAGAGGCATCGATGGCTCGATGGCATCCGAGCAAGTCAGACGACACTTTCCCTGCTGCACCTATTTGGAAGTACAGTAGTTTTGCCAGATATCCCACTTCTGCTTCTCCATGTCAGCCAGGCCCCCCTCCAGGCTACAGGGTGGTGGAAACACACCACCCAAACGTTCTTTGCTAACGGATAAAAGTCATAAATCAATAAGAATAACGTGCACATTAGCAGTGTAGCTACGTTGAGAACTAAGACAAACATACAGATGAACGATGACGTTTTGCTCGTGTTTACAGATGTTGCACTAATAGCTGCACTGATGTTTACAGGCTTTTATCTGTTGATCAGTGAGCTCTGTCCCTTCCAAACAGATAAAATGGGAGATCAGATAAGTAAATCATCTTCTGTTCGACCTGTTGCTTTCAATGATCCAGTGAGAACAGCAGATAAGTTCAGTGTCATTTCAGCTGCATTATAACCGGAGTACAGATCCTGCTAGCTCTGTTTCTTCTGGTTGCATTTACTTGTACCCTTTTTTGTGATATCCAATAGCCGTCTGATCTATACAGACACACGAAGTGGCAGTTAAAAGTTGTGCGTCGTAAATAACAAGCGTCTCTGTATTTAGTTGATTTCATAACCGTGAAGATGTATGAACCGCCTGCATTTTGCACCTCCCCAACACATGTAGTCAGTAAAGTTTCACTGTTCACTGACGGTTTTAGTCTTACTATTCACCATTTTTTACCTTTTCACTTTGCTATATTTTAAATTAGAAGGTTTCAGTGGAAAAAGAGGGAATTTTCCTTTTACCCCACAGGACACTACGTCTCCGCACTGACCTATAAGCTGGATTTTGGGACATCTGAACAGTTAACAAGTCAGCAAAAAGATTAAACCTGCATCTGTCTTCACCTCTTTATTTCGTGTTCCTTCCAGTGCTGAAATATACTCAGGAAACAACTGTGAAAGCAGCAACAGCGGAATACTGTGAATCTTTCATGAGTTTGTTTATTTTTGGGTACAAATTATATTTGGTAGGTAGGCATCTTTTGGGAATTCTGGGAGAGCTTTTTAAACAGGAAGCCACGGAGGAAAATCACACCCTCAACCTATAAACTCTATATGACATCACATAGATGAAAACTTTCCAGGCGTTGGTTGTTGTCGTATCAGTATTTGATCTGCGACCGGTTTCCTTTTAGGAAAGGGTTGTGCTTTCCTGGCTGTGCGTTGTTTTCTAATGTCCACTGATGTCTGGGTCATTTGAATTGCTGTATTTCCACCCAGAGAGCCGACGGGCACCAACACACAGAGACACATGAAGGATGAGGGACGTGTACAAATTAACAATTAAGTTTGGGAGTTTCAAATATCTAAGACAGAATAGGAAAGGCGCAAACTCCCGTAGAAGAATTCTGGCAACATGTGTCAACATGTTCATCTGAATATTCTGGCGAGTCCGTGGCTTCCCCTTCTTTTCTTTGACATGTACCTGCAAGTCCGAGCCTCACTACTATCAGCGTGTAGTTTCCCTCAGTTCCTCATTGGGCACAATCGCCTATTTTCCCCCCCAAAAGTCATTTGTTTTGTGGTTTTAGAGGTGCTACGTCATTTTTAAACCTCAACATATCACTGTCCATGTAATTGTAATTGATGCACCCTGAGAAAAGCAAGATCGGCCTCATCTTAACCATACCTCCTGCTCTGCCATAAACATCATGATGGAATTTGAAATAAAAAGTTGCATCTGTTGTAAAGCTGCAAAGCCGATTCGATTCCCACTGGGACCTCCTTTTTTTTTTTTCTTTTCTTTTTTCTTTCAACGTTGCTTTAATTGGATTGAACAAAGCGACCCAGCACCAACTGATTTTGGAATCTGTGTGTGTACTCGTTGTTAATGATGGCTTCTTGTGTTTCCATAGGTGAGTCGGGACTCGGCGTACACCTGGGCTCAGAGGGGCCGCGTCACCCTGGAGACTCTTTGGAAAGAGCCGCCGTTTGGCAAAAAGAAGGTGAGTCATCTGCCGACAGCTCAGTGTTTTCTCCAGATATTAAAGGTTTTTATTACTGTGTGTTGATGAGTTATTGTTCTGTCCTGTTGCCTTTGTCCTGGAGAAGAAAGAGCGACCGGAGAGCAACGACTCGACCAGCTGAGACGGCGCTCACGCCTCTCCATCCTGATCCAGTAACGCACACTCACACCTGTAGATGAAGTCTTCTCATTATTCACACACAACCAGACAAGACTTGTATAAGCCAGAAACGTCCGGGTGTAAATGTGTTGGATGTGTCCCGCTTCTACCATCGCCCGCTCCACAGGCTCACTGATTATTCTGGAGAACTCTGCAGGTCTTTTCACATCATATTCCAGTTATCCAGGTTTCTCTAAACCTAACCCTGCTTCTTGGAATCTTCCTCAGCGCTGCTCCTCTTCCTCCTCTGTAATCATTCCTAGTTTCGTCCTTCGTTGACATCAGCTCTTCCACTTTGTGTTTTTTGTCAACAAAATGGGTCACGTTGTAAAGTTTATTGTTGGCAGCAATACATCCACACAATCTGCCACGGGCAGTTCAAGCTGCACAGCACAACTTCACAGAGAGACATGCATCGTCAATAAGTTGATCCATTGATGGTTACAGCTTCCTTTGCTTGCCTGACTTTATAGTAAACTGAATATCTGTGGGTTATTAAACTGTCACCATGGACACTTTCCAATTCTGTCTGTACGGTATGAAGCTGGAGACATCCGCAAGTTAGCTTAGCATAAAGACTGGAAACCGAGGGAAACAGCTAGCCCGTCTCTGTCCAACAGTAACAAAATTCTCCTACAGGCACCTCTAAAGTTCACTGATTCCGGTCTATAAGCTAAGCTAAGCTAAGCTACCCAGCTGCTGCTTGTCACAGTGCATGGCTCCTCTCTAACACTCGGAAAGACAGCGAATAAGGGCATTTCCCAAAATGTCAAAAAATTCCTTTATGCCTTTCCTCACCATTATGAAGTGCTATTTTTTTTATTTTATTATTATTATTATTATAATAAAACACCAAGACAACTGTGACAAGCCACCGTCAGTCCTCTGATGCCTTTGTTAGCATCTAGTCCGTAAAGTGCGTGCTCGAAAGGAGCTAACGTTGCTGTCATATGAAAACCATGCAAAACAGGCCTGTTTTCAGCCTGATGACGCTGCGTTTTTCAGATAATTGAATGCTATTTTTTTAAAGGTTTATTGAGCTTAAGAAGTAGAAAAAACAACCACCACAGTGTTCTATGTAGAAGAGCGATTGTGCTCCGGCGTTTCGGTTCACCTCTGGGCAGAGGGGGTGGACTGTAGAGACGCCAGTGTGATTGACAGAATGGTGGGAATCTAAAATGTTTCATCTTCTCCACTGTGATCTTGTCAGTCGCAGCTTTCAACAGTATGTCAAGGACGATCGTTCAATGTCGCATGTCGTATTCACGTCGCAGTTTGATGCTAAAAGTCCTCCCGTGCGTCAGTAAAGGGCCAAATGATGTGTGTTCCATCTTGATTTAATCATTAATTATTAATAACGCACTGTGTATATACTGTGAGGTTTTGTGCTAAAGCTGTGTAATTAAATGTGGCATCCGAGTGAGGTGACGCCTTTCTTCATCAGTTATTTAACCAAGCACACTTATTTTAGTTTCTTACGAGTGATTAGTAATTCAGTGGTGGTAAACTTAAAAGGATAAAATGTTATCGCTTCATGGTGATATTTTAGTACTTCTTGTGTGTCCTGCTGCCAAAAAGAGGAACATATATATGCAAATGTGAAAGCCTGAAGAGGAGAACTGAGTTTCAGATTACTGTGCAAAAAAAAATGCAGATGTTATAAACCCGGAGTGGACACGGGAAGCCTCGACGTGATTCTATAGATGGATTGAAAACTCTATATTACTTGTCACTGTACAGATTTAGCCGTGAGCCAGCTTCGTGATGCCAGAAAACTCGAGTTAAACCTGACGATATCTGGATAACCCACTGAACTCTTGTTGGTTTTGGGGCAGCAGGAAAACGTAAAGACTCATGTGTGCATCGGTCACGTCCTGTTGTTGTTTCCGCCGCAGCACTTCCTCATAACGACGCAGACATGAGGCTTTTATGCTACTTTCTACTCCTCATCTACATCCCTACATTTGTCTGACGGCTTCAGATACTTTTAGATTAGTAAGATGAAATATAAACTACAAATGCATTAGGATGTATTATTAATATAGGATAAAGATGAGCTTTATTGATCCCTTGCTGAAATTCACAAGTTATAGTAAAAGAATAAGCTCAACTTTTACCAGCAGCAACATTAAAGTCAAGGTCAGATGATGAGACAAAAGCCCCCCCACATCCAAAACAAGTACAACCATGTTTTTAGTTGTGTCTATTATACTACAGTAACATTCTGAAATGGGCCATTCTCTACAAGTACTTTCACCGTTTCTACTTTAAGTAAAGTCAGGTGTGGATACGTTTGTGCTTTTACTTAGGTAAAGTCTTGAATGCAGGGGTTTTACTCGTAACAAGAGTACTAAGTAAAAGATCGGAGTACTTCTCTATAAACAGAAATGAGTGCTGCTGAAGTTAGTCTTTGTTCTGAATATTCCAGTTTAATCTCATTTCCTCTTGCCGTCTGCTTTTGATTCGTCGTCGGACTGATGTTTCTGCAGGCAGAACGGAGGGCGTGATGTTTTAAGTACTTCAGGCCTGTGTGAATTCTGACTGGAAACATTTGTCAGCTGTAAACAAGTTTTTGAAGCAGCATGAGACGACTGGCAGACCTCAACGAAGCCAAAGCAGCTGTTTCCTAACTGAAAGTGCATCAGCTGAAATTTAACCCGTTTGTGTCGAAGTGAGTCGTCTCTAAAACCATGACGGCACATTTTAAACGGTCACCGACTCAACAGAAAAGGAACCGAGGAACTCAAGTTACGTTAGTGTTCTTGTTCCCAAGATCTTTAAAAGTGGTTTAGGTTCCTCAAATTTTCTTGAGAGGATTTTCTGGATGCTAACAGAAAGTAGCAAAATGATCCGTTTTCTCCCGTCCTGTGAAAAGCACATTCAGTGGTCACAACAGACCGTTTCTGTGCAGTTTGCATTTCTGGTAACATCACGAGCTTTTACTGCTACTGGTCTCACTTACTGGACCTTTTCAGTTTCCAATGATCGAGGGGCTACCTGCTCCACACGTTCCAGTTTCAGAGCAACAAATGATGCGACTCAGACTGACAATGAAAGCTGGACTGTCACTTTTATACCATTAGTTTCCTGGCATGCCAACATCAGCCTGCTGTTTTGTTCCCATGTAATCATGTTCACGTTCAGCATGATTGGGTTTAGCTTGTTAGCATGCTTTCGTCCTCTCGCCCGTCCAGCGCTGCATCATCAGGTCAGCACAAAGTGTAGAAAGGCTACCTACATATTGAAACGGCACCCATTACAAATCACTTCTGACACCTATGAAATTACAAAGTCTTTCCATGTTGGTTTACTTGGTTAAAGGAGGAGACCACTGGGACATGTGTGATCAATTACTGTTTTATTGTAAACTTAAGTGATATACGGTCTTACTCAACATCAAATACTAACAAAGGATAGTTAATGAAAGGTTAGAATATGTGACGCAGTGCGACATTAGCAATAAACTGAAGGGCTACATACAGAATCATATTACGGCGATACAGAATTCCCTTGTTAAAAGCTGAACTTTTACGAGTCTAGCCACGAGTCGGACACAGAGAGGCCGACTGATGCCTGAGCAGGCTGCTGCGTGCCACCACCGTGTATCCTCACGCATCACACGTGACCGACAGTTACCGTGGCGACAACATCAGAGATTCAACAAAGTGACTCGTCAAGAAAAAGCAGCCAAACTCTCTCTCTGGTCGGACTCTCGTGTTTCCTCGTCTCCCTGCTCTGGATCTCCATCACTCCTCGGCCGGAGTGGCCATCTTGACAAGGCTGTTCTTGTCGAACCTGAAGAGCCTCCAGCCCTCCTCCTGAGAGAGGTCCTCAGCGCCGCGCCGCTTGTAGAACTGGACGGATGGCTCATTGTTCTCAGCGACGACGAACATCATGCCGGTACAACGTGTCTTCATTGCCAGCTGGAAGAGAAATTAAAAGGGCAGCGCAGCGAATCAATACAAGACTTCCATAAACGTTGGGGGACACGCTCCGGATGTGTGGACAAGATGAAAGCAGCAGAGGCCAAGGTGTACCGACTTTCAGTCTCTAATATGGGTCATGCTGCAAAAACAGAATCCTACATTTCCCACAATATAACACAAAGTTACTAGATCTCTGTCTCATACATTCTTGTGTTGCCATGTTCTCGTGATTGCAGCGATGTCCCCAGTTTAAAAAGTTTTTTTAACCCTCTCTGATCGAGGCCAGACGTGTTTGAGTTGCTGAACAAAGCCGAGATACGGGCCGTGATTCAGAGGTCTGGAAGCGGGATGATGACTTTTAATATTGATTCTGTTGGGATGCCGTGCTGGGCTAACAGCTCCGGGTTCAGTAAACATACTCACATCACTGAGGTGCCGCAGGAGCTCCGACCCGATGCCCAGCCCTGGACAGAGGACAAACAGAGGGCTCATTAATAAAGAAGCAGCCAAGAAGAAAGTGAATGTGGACTGGACTGGATGAGCTGGTTTTACCCCTGTGCTCTTCCATCACGTAGAAGTCCTCCAGGTAGAGCTGTTTGCCAACCCAGGGGTCATAAGTGAAGTAGTACATGGCAAAACCCACCACCTTCGGATCTGGAGAGACGAGTGGTTCAGTATCCTGCTGCAATACATTCTTTTTGTACATTGCATTAATATTATTTATAGTACATGCACTACATCTGGCAGCATTTACCCCAGTATGACTGTAAAGTCAACACAGGGATATAATCAGCCCCAGTACAGGTTTCAGAGTTGCACTGTTGAACTTCCATCTTCAGATTTCTGGAACAGTTCATGTATTGGGCCTCAGGCAGTGTAATGGAGAGTATTTCATGTATAGCACATTTAAATAACATACGCTAATCCATCTACCTCTTTAGTCGTCTTGTGCTGCTCGGACATGTTAATCTCCCCCACCCCAAAATCTAGTTTTACCGAAGGCTAAAGTGTGCTGTAATTACTGGGAATGTGCTCTGCATATTTGTTCGAGGTAGAAATTAACTAGACAGACAAGAAAATGAAGTACTCCGCGTGTGCGCCATGTTCCGTCAGGAACATGTGACGGTCAACACGGTGACGCGAACAAATAATCATCCAAGTTTAAGTATCTTAGGTTGTCAGATTCAATTTGAAGCCACGCGTCACGTTAATGAACGAAGCATGACGTTGCTGCAGCTACAACAGGCTTCAGCCAGTATGAGCAGCCTATAGCTGGTGGACACACTGTAGCATGTGCTAGGGGCTGCGGTGGTCTGCAGCTTTCTTCGTACCGTCACTGCTGTTCTCTCCTTGGATCTCCGCGATGATGCAATGATAAAATGGGGTGTCACCGAATCCATCCTCAAGGAGTTCTGCAAGTATGTTAAAGAAAAAGAAAAAAAAACCCCGTGAGGTGACTGAACAGATGACATTTATACAGATGAAGGGAGGCAACTTACACGCTCACCTTTTTCAGTCAGTGTCACCTGGTGCTCCATCTCTTCGAATTTTGCCAGTTCCTGGGACAAGAAAGGAGGAAACACCATGTTAGTGTTTAGTGCTAAAAAAATGTGGTTCGACACCGACAACTGAATCTTTAAAGGCAAAATAAAAAAACATGGACGCCTTCAGTTTGTGTGTGTTTTTTTTTTTTTTTAAACTGACTAAAGTATGTGCTAATGTTCATATCCGTTTACAACTCATCAGCTGGCATGTTGGTGTGATAAGACAACATTGGAATATTAAACCTGGACGATTTTATTAATGAAGCCTCCCAGTTGATAAAAAAAACAAAACAAAACAAAAAACGGATTATTGGTTCAAAGTCACCTATCAGCTACAGAAAGATTTACAGAGTCCAGCTTCTCAAACGGCAGCACTTCCTTTCTCTCCTTACATCACTTTAAATCAGAGCGTTTCTATAGTTTCGGACCGTTGGTCAGATTCAGCTGCTGTTACACAACAGAACGTCTCCTCGGGGTCAACCGCGATGACAGCAGCAGCTGGACGGACCATATTTGGAGAACCGGCCGGTCACACCGGATATGAGCCTGTAAACAAAAGGCCGCCGACACTAATCTCACACTCGGACATCCTCCGGACGACCTCCCCCCCTTTAATCACCATTAGACGGTGTAAGTCATCGTTCAGGGCGTCGTCTGACTGTGTGTCTGGGAACCAGAGCTACATCAGCAGCTCGGCTCAGAGGACAGTCCGCTAACGGGTTCTGTCGCCGACAGCTAGCCGCTAGCCGCTGACGGCTACATCAGTCGGAACGCGGTGTCGGACCGCGGTCCTGGTCTCGGGCCTACCTTCACCAGTCGTAATATATCAGACACGTCCCTGGGTTCAGCTTTTCGTAATTTATACTCCATTTTCTTCTTTTACTCTTTTTTCCTCTCGTTAGAAGTCCTCTGTATGTGAAGTGGAAGATTAGATGCTTCTTCATTCGCTTCAGAGTGGCTTGTCCCCCGCAGTCAGCCTCTGATCCGGACGCGTTCGTCGAGACAAGAACATCCAGCAAGAGTCACCCTCGGCTGGGTCGCTGCCGTCCAACTGCCGCCTCCTTTGTTTACATCGCGGCCTTTATAGCCGGCTCACGCTGGTCGGCCCCGCCTCTCCCGGCTGCCCGGCGAATCAGCGGCGCCCCGTGGCGGCGTCTTTGTCCAATCGGGTGCACGGGGGGGGACGCGCACGGAAGCGGCCTGTTGTTGACTTTGTCATCAGATCTGTGTTTATGACGGCGAAGGCAGTAAAACCGGGGAAGGTGTGTCATTATATTGTTTATTTATAGGAGCAGGTCCACGTTGGGTTCCCTCTCCGCGTCTGGGCCTGACCTCAGGCGCGGAGTCGACCCTCAAAATGTA
Organism: Gadopsis marmoratus; assembly: GCA_036023855.1. Classification (NCBI taxonomy): domain Eukaryota; kingdom Metazoa; phylum Chordata; class Actinopteri; order Centrarchiformes; family Percichthyidae; genus Gadopsis; species Gadopsis marmoratus. Next base: position 57,039 of record JAVQJF010007621.1, read on the forward strand.
TCCTGACTGACCTCTTAAAAGCCGTTTTGACCCTATGCAACGGCGGAAGACGTAGTCGGAGCCGACGTTTGAGCGGGCATCCCAGCAATTTATGATTTATTGGGCACGCCACAAAGTTAGGGGGCCTGTGAGAGATGGATCTTGAAAAGTAGTTTTCAAAAACGACGCAGCAGAGGTCAGATCTAGATGTCAATACGTCGACATTAAAGGCGCATTACAACAATTCATCAAGTCGGCAGCTGGTCTGTAGATGCTCTTTTCCAAAAGCTAAGTTGCCTGATCAAGGTTCAAGGTTCAAGGTTCAGCTGTATAGTCTTTATTCAGTACAGAACTGCACAATGAAATGCACTCCAAACCCTAATTTTGGCTCTTATTCTTAACATCTTCTATTATTAGTGTGGATGCTGATTACTAATAATTCTACATTTTATACTTTCTAAAATATTCAGCTTTATTCAAAATTATTTTAACGTGTAAGTCAATGGAGATTCAACTTGCTCGACTTTGAAACGCTGCTGCTTCCACGTACTTTGAGCTACAGGCTCCATTTCAGGCTGAATCTGTGTGTATCTGGTGGGTGGAGCCAAGATAGAGTGCGTGACGTCACAGCCAGAGTGACAGGCTGCTGTGAAACCGCCTCAAATCTTCCTGCCAAAACTGCTCTCACGTCCCCAATTTTCACTCCGCGGGTCACTTTGCCGTCAGTTTGTAGAAAAATTATAGCATCAAAATTTTGATGTTTGTTGTGTTTTTGATGTGTTTAGATTTTGACCTTGTTGTGGTTTTGATGTATTTAGTTTTTGACCTTGTTGTGGTTTTCATGTGTTTAGTTTTTGACCTTGTTGTTTTTAAGTATGTTGTGTTTTTGACCTTGTTTTGTATTGACACAGACCTCTGAACCTTTGAACCTGTGAACCGAACCGTTTGTTTGATTTCAACCTGTGACTGAGTCACGAACCTTTCACCCACCTTGTTCGAATCCGGCGGGATTCGAACTCTCCATCCCACGTCGCCGGATCTCAAACCGGGGACTCTACCGCTGAACCATCTTCAGCGCTGATGGACACAAAGAGAAATGAAGATCAGAGAGTTCAGCTCATCTTCCTCCTCTAACACCTTCGTCATACTTTGAGCTGCAGAAACCATTGAAATGATCAAGATGTTCAGCTCTTTGAGGACATTTGAGCTTCTATTCAGCTGTTTTCTATATTATTCAACATTCAAGTCCAGGTCAGCGTCAGCCTCTCAACAAACTTTAAGTTGTAGTTTACAAGTTATACTTAACTTATTGTGCTTTCTTCAACAATTAATTACAATATTACAGCTTAGCTTTCAGCTAATTTGTATTTCAGCTCTTAGCTTCCAGCTGATTCATTTCACAGTTCTGCATATAGATAAGGCATGCGCTCGTGAGCCACGCGCCACCCCATGATAGGTTATGAACTGTGTGCAGCGACGTAATGTCACGTGGTGCCCGTGTTACTGTCCGCCAGAGCGTCGTGCGTCATCACGCAGTGGGCGGGGCCGCACACCAACACGGAAGCCGTCCTGTGGCGCTGAACTGAAGAGGAACTCTGTGCTGCTCCCTGCCGTGTTTAGACTCCTGACACCGCGGACACGACCATGTTCTCACGGAGGTCAGTGTGAACACGTTACAAACGGGCTTCAGGGTTGTGTTGATGCTGCGGCTGCCTGTTAGTTACAGAAGCAACGCTAAGCGTTAGCATATTTACACGCCGGCTAGTTGATGCTAGGAGGAATGCTAAGCGTGCAGCTCAGAAGGCTGCACGACTTGTCCTGGTACTTTGTTTGCAGAGCTGTTTTTTGCCTTTTTGCTATATAAATGAAATGCATCCTTTCCTCCTGGGAATAGTTAACTGGGCCCAAGCAGGGTGTGCCGTGTTCTGATGTATAACTAAGTGAAAGTTTCACATGCAGACAGTTAGAAAGAGAGCAGGAAACACTTTAGTCATCATTTTGTTGATCTCACTGTGGAAAAATGTCTCACTGTTTTTGTTAACGTGATCTTTATTGCAATAATAAAGTGCAAAGAGTGTACTGGCGCTGTCACGTTTGTCACTACATTTATGACATTTTATATAGAATTTAAAGTCCAAAGCGACGTATTCTTTGGACAAAGGTGTCATTTCTTGACAAAGGAGTTGTAGATAATGGAGGTTCAGCTGTCAGCCAATTGCTAAAATCAAGACAAAACAATCTTCTACACCCGCAGAAGAAGAAGATATATGATCTGTGCTTTCAACACTTATTTCTAGATAAAATACAGAGGTTGTAAAAATAGATCAATGCTAAGTGAAATATTTGACTGTACATGTAAAAGACATATAAAAAGTGGGAATGCAGTGTTGATGTATGGTCACGTTATTACGTAAGAACTAGCGTCTGGATTAACTGTGTTACTTGCGCGTTTATAATGGAACAGGCTGGCGCACAGATACTGAGCATGACTGAAGGATCTGGTAACACTTTACATTTGTCATGTGGACTGCAGGTTCCTGCTGCTGCGGTCGGCTGCGTCCTTGACGAGCAGGTCGGTCTGCACGGGCGGCGCGTTGAAGCAGGGCAGAGCGCTGGACATGGCTGACGGTAGGACCCTGCTTCCTGTTTGACTTGCTCGGACCCCCGGCTGGGTTAATCACAGATCTGTTAGAGAGACACAGTGTGTACTGCTGTCTTGTGGTTCAGTTAGTTTGGATTACACATGCTAATGCTATTGTCTCATCTCCAGTCTCGAGGGCTGTGGCACTGATGTACTTTTTTATTTCGTCATGATCTATCTCTTGCAGCTTTTGCTCCTAAGGAGGTGTAAGCACTTCGGACAAAAGAGCCTGTTAATGTATTAATAGATGTAAAATCGTTTGGTCTCCCCCGATACGTCCAGCCTCGTCCCCTGATCTTTTACCCTGGATATTTTTAATCATGTTTGTTTCTCTACAGGAAATCCACTTTTACACGTGTCTAATGGTGTGTGTTGGTAAACCAAGACCAATCCTTACTAAATCTATCTCAATCACACTACAGCGTGTAGTAATTCTCTCCTGATTTGCTGTAATTGCACGTTAATGCCGTCTGCATGTTTGCACACTGACTGACTGACTGACTGAACAGCCGTTCTCTTTTACCTGAAGCACACCTTGTTTCATGTACGGCAGCTTTTACTGTGCACCTCTTCTGCCCTTTGGTAGTTCTGGATGTAATGTTCACGCCGGCTCCTCCACAGTACAGCTAAACCTTCCCGCAGCATTTGTTGGTGGCGCCCGTTAACCTTCTTCTTCTTCCCCCTGCAGCGCAGAGCTTCAGTGTTTAGTTTTTGTCTCCGTTGTGACTGCTTCTTTCCTCTGTGTTGTTTCATATCGTCTCGCTGTTTGGGCCTCAGCAAGCTGCCGCCGTGGACATTTTACAATATCATTCATTATCAGATCACGCCACGTCTGTAAGAGCGGTGCTTTTAAATATAAATCGCTTAACATCTATTGGGTGGCATGACACAGCACATAATCACAGCAAATAATCATTAATCAAATCACATAATCACGATCCAGAATAAATTTAGTGACTGTGCTGCAGAATAGAAACATCATGTCAGCTTAAATTGACTGGACAGGTTTCGCTGAAGGCTCCAGCTGTAAACACAACAGAGTAACAGTCAGAGACGGTATGAATGAAACACACACACACACACACACACACACACACAGAAGATGTGATTGTTTCTTCTGTGTTTTTCAGTGCGGAACAGGTTGAGGGAAATCGTGGGAGCTTCCACTAACTGGAGGTACTGACCCGTCTGTGCCAAAGCACCAAGACAACATGATGGTGTTTCTTTTGGTTTTGGCAGGTCACCAAGTCCTTTTGGCATTGTGTCTAATATCCAGGGCTGGGTGTTTTCTGTAAATGTGTCGGTATGATACGGTGTATATTTTAAGATCTTTTTTAGATTTAAATCCAGAACTATCTGATTAAAGAAACAAGATTACGAATCTGACCAGACATTCGAAGCCAAGGTACTGACACATTTCTGTCAGTAGCAAAAAAGTATTGAGGTTTCATACCCATGCATATGTCATATTTGTCCATATGACATATGTACAATTTTACTTTTTTACATATATTTATCATATTTTATGTTTTTTATCACACTGCATTTCACTTCATATATAATTTAAAATGAACCTTTGAATTATTAGAAGACAATAACAAAGGGGGAAAAAGAAGTGTACTTTTTAAATTAGGTTTAATATGTAGTAACCTGTTCAGTGATCTTGTTTGCAGCGACCACCAGCAGGCCATGGCGGAGCGCGTGACGCTGTCGTCCATGTTGGCAAACTCTCAAAACGACCTTCCAGCCAAGAGGATGAAGGACAGCTACATGGAGGTCCACCTGCCTCTGGGCTCCGAGCCACAGCTCCGAGAGAAATACCTGACCTTCCACAACACTGTCAGGTACACACACACACACACACACACTCACACACACAGTAGACGTCCCCTCTTCCTCTTCCCGTAACTCGTCTTCTGTCTCTTTCCAGGTTTGGCAGAATCCTGGAGGACTTGGACAGTTTAGCAGGTATCACTATAACACATACTGATTTCCATTATAACTAAGACCGAGAGCTCAACACTAATACATGCGCTCTCCTCTCAGTCCTCATCTCTTACTCTCACACCTATAATGTGGCACTGAAGAAGTCTCCTCTGTCCATCGTCACCGCCCTGGTGGATAAGATCGGTAAGAGTCCCCCGTGTTTCGGGTGTGATCACACCTTCAGTTTGTGTTGTTTGGCCTGAACTAAGTGAAAGGTTTCAGGTTGTTAGTTTGGCTCTCACATGTCAACATCCATGTCCTTCTACCCATAAACTCTTGTGTTTTGGGTCTATTTCTGTAGTTGATTTTAGTGCTGAAACGAATATTCAGTTCATTATTTGGCACAAAATGTATCGAAAATAATTTTTTTTTAATGGTTTAACTTATCTATTAAGGATCAGTGTTAAGTATTTGCTGGTTCCGCCGTCTTGTGTGTGAATAAATGGCAGTTTTTTCTGTTTTGTATCATTGTGAATTTAATATTTCTGGTGAGACAAAGGAAGCTATTTCAAGACGTCGGCCTCATCGTCAATAAAGTAACTAATCGATACTTACAGCCTTTTATTATCTGATACCTGGGTGCTTCATTTGGCACTGCAACAATTGAAATGACATTGACCCCATGTGACCTAACAGACCAAAACCTAAAATGTCGCACCCTTACTAATCCCAGTGTGTCACAGGTTTGAGTTGCGGTAGCTGTCGTCATTTTAAGATCCGCAGTTCCAAACATAAAACTCTCTCATGTTGTTCTCTGATGGACAGACATGAGGCAGCACGTCATCTATCCTGACTGCGACATCAAGTTCAGTGGTCATGTGACGTGGGTGGGAAAGACCTCCATTGAAGCCAAGATGCACATGTCACAGGTAGACACACACACACAGGGATTGTCCTGGTGAGATTAAACAACCCAAATGTGCCTGAATCACACTGTGACATCTAGAGACGGTTGAACTTTTGCTGTATTCATTCTGACTTGCCCAGATGTCACAAAATTCGCAATCGCTTGTGCAGGAACCCGACAGAACTATGACAAACACGACAAAGAAAAGCAGCCAAAGCTGCAGACTGGCACTGGAATGAAATCTTAATAATGTGACTCTTCTTTCAGTACCATGATGGAGCTTATGCCCCAGTTCTGGATGCTACTTTTGTCATGGTGGCCCGGGATCCAGAGAACAAGAGGTAGGACATGTTTTTATTATTATTAAAAGTATTAAATGTCCCCTGTGTCTGTTATGCTATTACATCTGATATCATTAAATGATAATTCTTCATGCATTCATGTAAGAGCAGGATTTTACTGCTGGAGCTTGTTGAGGTGGAGCTCGTTTTCAACTAGTTTGTGTCAGAATGCAACTAATGATTCTTTTCATTCTGCTGATTCAGCTGCTGGTTATTTTCTCCATTAATCGATTGGCTGTAAACAATTCTGAAAATAGTGAGAAGTGCCGTCACAATGGGCCAGAGGCCAAAGTGAAACGGTCGCAGTGTTTTGTTGTGTCCAACCGACAGTCCAAATGTTCACATTTGAGAAGCTGGACCCGTGAAATGTTTTTGCATTAAAAATGTACTTAAAACAATTATAAAAACAGTTGGACTGATCGTTTCAGCTGTACTTGTACATTTTCATGTGTTTTGTGTTTTTCTTACAGTAACTATAGCTGTACAAAGTATCATATTTGAGATATATTGGAGTTAAACGTAAAGTACAAGTACCTTATTCAGTCCACGAACACTCCCTTCCAATTTAATTCAAAGGGCTTTGTTTCCAAGTGTCAAAGACAATGTTGCCAAAGCATCAAAATGCAAATTGTCCAAATATTTGGACAGTACACAGTACAGAACATTAACACGTTGACCGATCCTCCATGTTTCTGTCTGCAGGGCAGCTTTTGTAAATCCACTGAGGCCAGAAGGCCCAGAGGAGGAGAAACATTTCCAGGAAGGAGAAGGTATGCGATCCTGACCATAAGATAATACTGACCTTTTTGTGCCAACCTTTATTGTTTATCCCTCTGCCTTCTCTGTATTATGTGTGTGTTCCAGCCAATAAATCCCGGCGTGTGGAGCTGAGCACTGCGTCGCTGCTGAAGGTGGCTCCCACAGACGAAGAGAGGAAGATCGTGCACAGTCTGTTCCTCAACACCCTGGACACAAAGTATGACTGAGATGCTGAGAAATGAAATCTGCACGATTTAGATTAAAATCATCCCCCAACTGAGGTCAATAATAATCCTGGTTTATCTAAATGAAAGTCTGGTGAGGTTTGAGTTTTATTGGAAGGAGTTTGTCAGCGTAAAATGTTTTTTTTTTTGTTTTTTAAAGTAGCAACGAGTGGTCATTCTCCAAAAATGAAACTCGTCATCTGCTACTTGATCAGACATTTCAAGTAACACGAGCTTGGGTTTGTACAGTTTGGCTTTAATTGCTTTTTGTAAAAACCAATAGTAACGCTTCTTTTGTGCACAATCCAGGGGTGTGGAAGCTGGCAGGGTTGTAGTTTTGTGTGTCATTTGAAAATGCACCGAATTTCATATATTTTTTTATTTCTTTAGGACGGTCAGTTTCCGCAGCAGGCTTCTGCCTTCAAACTCTGTGTGGATGCAAGATGCCAAACTGAAAGGGCTGGAGATCTGCCACCCTCAGGTGAGAGCAAGGAACAGCTGCACGGACAAAATACAGAAAGGGAGGATGTTTGAGGCTGAGGTGGAGGAAGTATTCAGATCCTTTACTTTAAAAGTTTCAGCTTGACATTTTCACATCTTTTGTTAGCAAAAATAGTTTAGTTTTTCACATTTGATGGAAACGCCACGGTGTGTCGGTGGACAGTGTTCCTCATAATCTCTCCAAACCATTTCTCCAATCATTTAGTTTACGCCCTTCATGTTCATTCCCTTGATCTATCAATAGTTTGAAGAGTTTCAACTGGAAAATATCTGTAGCTTGAAACTAGTTTTTTCTGTTGACCAGGAGAGGAACATCTTCAACAGGATATTTGGAGGTTTTCTGATGAGGAAAGCCTACGAGTTGGGCTGGGCCAACGCCTGCTCCTTCGGGTGAGAGCTTTTAAGAAAAGATTATGTTGGAGAGAGCAAGAACGTCTTGGTCTGCTGCATGATGTTAAGGTGTTTGTTGGCTGCAGAGGATGTCGGCCGAATCTGGTGGCTGTGGATGATATCCTCTTCCAGAAACCCGTGGAGATCGGCTCCCTGCTGATGCTCTCGTCACAGGTCAGTGAGTCTGTGTGATCGTGTCTATGAATCTGTTTAAATTCAGCATTTTTTAACCCTTCATATTCAGAGTTTCTGGAGCTGAGGAGACAGATATTTCCCTCAGGAGTTGTTAGAGACCAAAACCAGGGCAAAAACAGGGTGACTTACATTCATCAGGTGACACAAACGCGACTCCACATCATCCTATTGCTCGGTGACTGCTGGATGTGTAAATAAGCGACTGTTTGCTAAAGTCAAATTAATGTTAGCGTTGTGTTTGCAGCTCGCAGGCATTTAAACAGTGACAAGTTGATTCTCTAAACTCTAATGTTACAAATATGAATTCTGTAATTGGGAACAGCTGCAGTTCAATGAATCGATGCAGAGTGGTTAGACAGTCAGGTTAGATTGTTTCAGGCACGCTGAAGGTTTAGGTGTGTGTTTGTTTCTGGTTGTTGTTTCTTTTGTGCCGCCAGCAGCTTGTTTCTGTCTGTGTGTGTGTTTCAGGTGTGTTACACACAGGGGAAGTACATCCAGGTCAGAGTTCACAGCGAGGTGTTCGACCCGCTGACCCGCCAGCACAACACCACCAACGTCTTCCACTTCACCTTCCTTTCTGACCGCGGCGTCCCCAACATCATTCCAAATACATACGGAGGTGAGCGCACACACACACACACACACACACACAATCTCACTGTAACACACACAAGTGATTAGTGTTTTGTTTTTTTTACCTAAACACGTTTACTGGAATCCGGTAGTCTTGCTGCAGGGAGTCAACCATGCAGGCACATTTCGGTATTTCTCATGTTTTCAGCCTTTTTTTGGGGGGTCGGTGTGGAGCGTTTAATGTCAAGGCTGCAGGTTTTTAGTATTAATGTTTAGTTTCTCTCTCTGTATTTTGAAGGTTTTGTGTAAAACTCCTGAAGATCCTTATGGCTGCAGTTAAAACATATTGCCACATATTAGCTTTACATTTATTTTTATCTAAGAAGGAATAATGCACATTAAGTGACATGGGCGCACAGGTCCATCATGTAAATGTGCCAGATTTTGCCATACAGACTCATTTTGATCTGCAGCCACTGTCAGGTTGATGACATATGGAAACTCTTTAGAGAAACCCTCCCAGTGTACGCCTTTTCATAAACACAACTATTTACTCTCCGTGGAAAATATGACTTCGACCATTCAACAAAAGATATGAGTGATGAATGTTACTCTCAGGAGACAGCACTGTGAAAATACTCCACTACAAGTAAGGGTCCTGCAAAAACTTGACTTAACTAAAACATTTTACTGCTGCAGATGTTTCAGCTCATTTGTACTCCTAAATATCGTGTCGGCTAGTTGAATCTACAGCAATGCATCATGGTCTATAGGATCATATGTGTGTAGCGTTGCTGTCTGGTCATAACCACGTATCTTTTAAAAAGTTTAACTTTCCATGAGCTGTTTTCAGCTTTGTGACGATGCATTTTCCTGCTGGCTTTAAAGAGGTTATTTAGCTGAAGGAGGAGGAGGAGTTTCTCCACACATAAAGGAAACCTTCATCCTTCAGTTTATCAGAAAAGACAAATGTCAGACAAATGCAGTGGAGTAAAAACTACAATATTTGCCTCTGAGGTAGAGTAGGAGTAGAAAGTTGCATAAAATATGAATTCTCAAATAAAATACAAGTACCTCGAATTTGTACTTAAGTGTGCTTAGTTACGTTCCACTACTAGGAGACAATTTTTTTGTTATTTCCCCCTTTTTTTTTATTCTATTCTAAAGGGTGTAATGAACTGTGTGTGTGTGTGTGTGTGTGTGTGTGTGTGTGTGTGTATGTATGTATGTATGTATGTATTCTTACAAATATATAAAAAAAAAAAAAGATATTAAAACCTCCTGGCTCTTGCAGGTTGAGAATTGTCGGATTACCTCTCGATGTGAAATGTGTTTTGTGTGACAGAATCGATGCTGTACCTGGACGGGAAGAGACACTTTAATCAGACCGTGGAGCACTGAAGGCAACATGTCTGCCGCCAGCCAAAGCCTTTCAGCGTCTGACCAGCGAGGTGTGTGTCTGTGTGTGTGAGTGTTTGAGAAGAATGAATGCAGTTGCATAATTTTTATATCGCGCCTTGTTAATTGTACACAACGCACATGGTGACTGTTTGACTCCTGTTACATTTTGGTGTAGAGAACTAGAGTGCAACAGAAAGAGGGGTTAGGGTTAGTTCGACAGCCAGTCGGCATTTACAGCTTCTCAGCAGTTGGCTCATGTTTGACTGGTAGAAATGAAACAAACGTTTCCTGGCCTTTTCATAACCTCATATATTTCTGACAGTATGCATGGCTTTACCATTATGTTAAACGTTTATATATTCCACTGTTTCACTTATACGCACAAACTCTCTTTGACTTTAATTTTCTATGTTGAGCGCTAAGCGTGTCAGACTGCAGCGAGAGGGAGGAGAGTGTCCTTAAGTCATGTATTTACTCGAATGCAATAAATGAATTCTTATTTATCATGACTTTACACTTGTCCTCGTGTCTTTGCTTCCACTGTGTTAGTGATCATTAAAGGGACACGCCTGTAATGTCCTCTGTGGCTTTAAATAACCCCTGATGGTGTAATAGTGATGTCATCGTGGGGTTATTTATCTTGTCTGAAAATTAATATAATGTATAAATAAATCAATCAATCAATGCGTAAAATATATTATTTATGTTGTTCCCGATGTTTTCCTAAAATTCTCTTTAAACAAAAATTTCAATTCATTTTTTAATTAATCATGCTGCTTATATACTGTATGCAGTATGTTTTTATATATATATATTTTTAAATCGCTTGAGATAAAGAAGGTCCTTATATGTAACAGTTTCTGTTAGTATTACTAGTGCTGTTTGGTTTCCAGACTTTTCACAAATCTAATAGCAAACACCTTTTTACCTTGTAGCTTTAATTATATAGCACAATACAAATGTTGTGGTACATAATCTACAGTATGTTCCTGCTTTGTTAAAGGATATCACACAATTTACTTCTGTAAACAAAAAGGCTTTTTAAATGGTGCCAGTAATCTCTCATCTGCCTGTAACACTTTAATTGGTCTAAATGAAGAATCCACTGGTGTTTCCTATTTTTGTCTACATAGTGTTTAAATAATTGGCATGGGCAATTTTCTTTTGTGCATTTTCATTTATCCTTTATCTTTAAAGTTCTTTTTAAAACATTATGCATTTTTGTGTTAAAGCTTAAGTAGTGATGAAAAGCGAACGCGTGTTTCGGGGCAGCTATAAAAACCTGGGAGGAACCAATGTTCTGCGCGCAGCCGGTGTGTTCACCGGACGCGTTACTCAGCCGGACACTAACACGGAATTAGCCGCCAGCAGCGACTAACAACCGCTTTTCTAATCCCTTCAGAGCCAGGTCGTCGTTCAGTAGCATGCGTAATATGTTAACTATTATCTCTGGCGCACTTTGTAGGATCGCTGGCAGGAATGTGGTGAGTTTGTCTGGGGCTTAACGTCGAGCCGGGCCCCGTTTCTGAGCTGATGCTAACGGTCACTTAGCCCGGGTGTGTTCGGCACGGGGCTGACCTTGTGAGCGGATAGCACATTAGCCACATTGGCTAGTTTGACTCGTGCTTTGCAATGTGCATGCTGTGGTCTGCTGTGTTGTGCGTAACCTGTGCTCGCATGTTGTTGAATGGCACCCGTGCGCGGTCGTTTTCACACCGTCTGCCTCTTTAATCTTTGATTTATGTTGTGTGTTTGTCGGTGATTATGGCGGTTTGCCTTCCTCGAGCAGCTCGCGCTCAAAGCGATGATGTGATCAACACTGACCGAATGCAGCCTCGGTGTTTCTGCTTGTGCCAACGAGCCTGTTGTTGGATTTCTTCTAAAAACCCTGTGGTTATTTACCAGAATCTACAAATGCTGCATTACGAGTAACGGCAGCACTGAACCCAAAATGTTACTCAAGTAAAGGTTCACAAACTTAGGGTTATTAAAAGTGAAAGTTCTCAACATGCAGAGTTGCTCCCCTTTCAAAGATTATAGTCTTGTTTTTATCACTAAAAACATACAAAAACTAATACATGCAAGAGCATTTTAATGTTGTACTTCCTAAATGTGGAGACAATTTTAAATATTGTGCACTTCTGAGTAGATTAGTAGTGTAAAAGCTACAATTTTGCATTTGTAATAAAACATTTACAGCTTTCATATCAACTAACATGTAAATGGAGGATATTGGTTTCAGGTTGATTCCAATATCTAAAGCTGCAGCAGGCATCCTACAGTCCTTTGTAATCCATTTTATCTTTGCCATGAATTAGCTGTAATTCTGTATTTCTAACTCTAACAATGAGGATAATTGTTGCTCAGTGATCCTAAAAACAAACCTGAGTTTGTGCAACTTTGATTTCAAAGTGACTGTAGGAAACCTGTTTTTACATGTATTGTTCTCGCCCTCCTGCTTCCACTCCCTCTTTATACACACACACACACACACACACACACACTATTTATGTCTTGCTTCTCTCCCCCCTCCCCTCCTCGCCTGAACCCTAGGAAGCCCAAACGGTGTCGGAGGTAAGCAGCTCGTTGCTCTGCTCATGTTTGTCTGTAGACCCGGTCCTGCACTTTTATCCTTTCTTTTTTTTTCTTTTCTTCCGCAGTGATGTTTCCCCAAGGAGCTCTTCTAAAATATTTCAAAATAGGGAGGCAGAACATCTGCTCAAAGTATATCACAAAATGACTGTTCCTTTTCAATAGATCAGTTTTTTACTGTGTTCAGTTTAACTGTCCATTTTTAGTTATTTGTATTTCGTTGCCCATTCCAAACATCGGTCTTGGTTTTTGTTATATTCTTTTGACACAATGATTTTGCTAATAATACAATGTGGTACCCTGTGGTGATGAGGTTAAACCGTCCTCAGCAGTCGGGGCAGGACACAAACGCACTCAGCAGCAGCTCAACTTGTGCCTCCTCTTGATTATGGCTAAAAGTGATTTTATGATTAATCTAGTTGTTGGTAATTACATCATTAAATAAATGTCATCAGTATTTATAGGAATTTTAAATTATATAAATGCAGAGAATTTTCCTGAAAATAGAAGAATATTTGATTTTTTCTAAATAAATGTTTTATTGCTGCTTTTCCAACTGTCCACGTGCATGTATTGATAACACTTCTGGGACAATGGTACACATCATGGATTCAGATTTATTATTTTATCAGCTGCATTTATATTTTGTTGAAGTTATTGTTTCGGTATTAATCACGAGGACGATAACGTCAGACAATTAAAGCAGGAAAAAATGCTTCCATCGCAGTATCTCATTTTTATATTGTGATTTAAAATGCATGTTCTAGTTATTTCTACTGGATCTGTTTTTTGGATAACATGACCAGAATCAAATATCTGACACAATTAATGCACTTCATCACATTTATCTGAAGAAACGCCCAAAATACTTTTTAAATGTGTTTTAAAATGTTGTAAAACGAGGCGAAGTCCAGACACTGTTGGGCTGGTGCCAGTCTCCATGTTTCCCCCGGTGTGTTTCTCTTCTAGCGTTCTGTGTCTCCAGTCTGCGCTCAGCTGCTGCTGTTTTTCACCTGTAGAGCTCCCCAGGCTGTGCTCTGATTGGTTGGCTCCTGTGTTCCTCCAGTTGCTGATTGACCTGTCAGAGTACGTCAATCTAACGTCGCCAGCGGCGCCGGCCTTGGCAAAGACCCAGCGGCAACCACCTAAGCCACTACCACCACCAGTCAGTGCTAGAGCGTCTGCTGCAGAGTTAGTTAGCGCCCAGACCGACCAGCTAGACAGACCAGTAAGAACACATGTAGCGTCCTCCGTGTCTGCCTGCGCACTAACACGGCTGGGAAACTATACCTCTGGTTCAAATTCAGAGTTAAAGGGTCTTTTAAAGTCATCGAAACAGCTGTTGGCAATGTGCCATCCATTTCTTGGTTCTGGGTACTTTTTATTTATTTTATTTTTCTGGGATATGTGTGAAATCACTTACTGGAGATGACAAATAAGGAAGGTTGAGGGTTCTCTAACTCTGGCTCTTGCAAAATGATCAGTTCTCTGGTTTTACTATTTATAGGTATGTGTTTGAGTAAAATTAACTTTGGAGAATTTGGAGTAGTCTCAATTATTTTCCAGAGCTCTCTCGTGCCTAAACACGTGAACGACTTGTGTTAGTTTAAGTAAAACGGGCTCAGAAAGTAAGTGGAAAATAAGAATTCATGTTATGTTGCTACGATGCCACTGGAAGTTATGCAGATATTTCCTGAAATGGATAATTGCAGATCATAGTTAATCTGTTTGTCCCCTCAGATATCTGCAGTTTGTATTTTTTAATATTTTATTCTACAGCAAAGACACAACGGTCTTCTGAAAATGAAGACTTCCTCTTTATGTTGAACCAGAACCAACCAGCTGATGGCGACGTAAACAATGTTCAGAGCCACGGCGGAAGAGTTGGCTGGTGTTATTCTCCCACCTTGTTACTGACCTCCCCACATCAGACCGCAGTGCAGCCCAGGTGCAATCACCAGACCCAAACATGACCATCCCCTCCCTCCCAAAACACCTGTAGACTCCCTCACCCTCCGTCTGCTGTGACGAGGAGGGCAGCCCGCCCCTCGAGCGGTCTCTGCTTTCTTTGTTGTTCATCGTCGTATGTGTTTGAACCACGTTTGTGTCTTGTCACTCACCAGGGTGCTAGAGTCGTGGCGTCCCGCTCCTTCGCTGACTTCACCCCTCAGGCCACCTTTGACATCAAGGTGGGCCAAAACAAAAACTTTAGGCAGAATTAAAGGAAAGTTAAACCTCTTTGAAAAAACTTTTTAAAGAAAGCAAACTGAAAGCCATGAGATCTGTCACCTGTTCAATTTTGGGAGACGGCATCTACACCTGTTCTGATTGACACAATAGGTCAAGGACCACTTCTCTGTGTTTATCCTTCTTCCTGGCCTGTAGAAATGCGATGTGCACCGTCTGGAGGAGGGTCCTCCGTTGCAGGCGGAGCTGACTCGGGATCAGGGCCTGCAGTATTACCGCATCATGCAGACTGTGCGGCGCATGGAGCTCAAAGCTGATCAGCTCTACAAGCAGAAGATCATCAGAGGCTTCTGTCACCTGTATGATGGACAGGTAGTAGATGCAGACATTTAAGATGACTACTGATTCATTTTGCTTCCATGTTTCCTTGCTCAGGTCCAGTTTGCCCGTGAGGAAGGTGCGACAGAAAAGCACACTTGAATCACATAAATACAACCTTTATTTGCCAGAATAGTCTCCTGAATAAAGTAGAATACAGTTTAAATGTCCACCAAAACATAAAAGCAGCATAAGAACATGCGACAAATATGGAACCAAAACGCTTGTAGAAAAATACAAATAAAAACAAAGCACAGAACATTAAAAGATAAGAAACATTAAAGTTGTAGAAGGCAGCCTACAGCGCTTCCCAGAGTTTCAGACTTGATATCGATGCATTTCTTTTTAGGGCACAGACCTGGCCAATTTATAAAAAAAATATAAGCCATGCAAAACTCGGTAAGATAAGATGCTCTTCTAGCTGCTTGTTCTATGGCTTGTCTTCTCCCACAGGAAGCGTGTGCAGCCGGCATCGAGGCCGCCATCAACCCGTCGGATCACCTGATCACCGCCTACCGCGCCCACGGGTACACGTACACCCGCGGCGTCTCCGTCAAAGAGATCCTGGCCGAACTCACAGGTAAGACGGAGGTTTCCAAAGCCAAAACTGTGTGGATGAGTTGTACCGTTGCCATCGTCGCTCCTCTTTGTTCCTCCTCAGGTCGTAAAGGCGGCGTCGCCAAAGGCAAAGGAGGTTCAATGCACATGTACGCTCCACATTTCTACGGCGGCAACGGCATCGTGGGAGCACAGGTAAACAGACGGACCTGTAGTGGTTTATTATGTGCTGTAAATATGGTAATAGCCAGGTTGCACCGACACAAATAATTTGCATAAGTCACAATCGACCCAGTTTTTAAGACACCATTAAGATAACGTCTCCTCAGTGCTGCTGTATGTAACTCAGCTGTGAATTGTCCAGGTTCCTTTGGGAGCCGGCATCGCTCTGGCCTGCCAGTACCAAGGCAACAATCAGCTGTGCGTGTCACTCTACGGAGACGGGGCAGCCAATCAGGTGAACGTCCTGCCACTTTCTTAATCATTAATCTCACAACTAATATGAAGGCATTACCCCAACCCTGTCCTCTCTGATCCAATCAGGGCCAGCTGTTTGAGTCGTTCAACATGGCCGCCCTGTGGAAGCTGCCGTGTATCTTCATCTGCGAGAACAACAGGTACGGGATGGGCACGTCGGTGGAGAGGGCTTCAGCCAGCACCGACTACTACAAGAGAGGAGACTTCATACCAGGAATCAGAGTGAGACACGAACATAAAACGCAGCCCCGTCTTAATCCCCTGTGATGTGCGACGTGGTTAAACATTGGGGTCTTGGGCGGTGGCTGCAGTGTGTCTGTTGGCCGTACGCTGCAGCCGGCCTGTATGGACCAAGACTATAACAGGAGGAGGCTGACGGTCCGTCCTGGCAGTTGCAGGTGTGAGCATGCACTCAGCTGCCTGGTGCTCATGTATGATACTGCACACAAACATGTGAAACGGCTGCATAGTGCAAGACAACCACGACCAGTTATTAGTCTGAATTATTTCACCAATAGTTTGCAATCGGATCGGAATCGGGAATCGGATTTTCTTTAAACTGTGCCGTCGCAGCCGTCGGTTCTGAACTGAAAGGCTGTTAGTTTTTGTTTTTTTTTGTGTGTGTATGAAGCTTAATGTCCCTTCTTGTTGGTCATGTGGCCTGTCTTTATCTCGTAGGTGGACGGGATGGACGTCCTGTGTGTCAGAGAGGCCACAAAGTTTGCTGCAGACCACTGCAGATCTGGAAAGGTGAGCGGAAAACAATGTCCAGAGGTGGCATAAGTTTTCAGTGATGCAATACGATGGGCGAGTTTAACTTTTTATCTCTGTAGTTGGGACAAAACGCCCAGGAATCCCTCTCCACAGCTTGTGTGCTTGTGCTTTTATTCGGTGTGTAACGATGGCAGACAGCTGTGAGGGATTTCGTAACCGTTTTCGATGAAATTATGTTTGTCTTTAGGGTCCTATTATAATGGAGCTGCAGACCTACCGTTACCATGGACACAGCATGAGTGACCCAGGTGTCAGGTGAGTAACCTTTGCAACACCGAGCGCCTAAATAATTTTCTTTTCTCTGGATCTGGTTCTCAGATTAATTTTAGTCTGTGGTTCAAGTGTAGAGGCATAATTATTCCTCTCCGGTCATTAACTGGTTACGTGTCCGTGCGTGGGTTTAGGAAGGTGTTGCCTTGATTTTTTTATGAGATGAATCTGATGTCATGGTTGGTGTGAATCACTGGACCAGCTAAAAACTGTAAATTTAAATATATGCAGAAAAGGCACCGTTTGCTGTTGTTTTTTTAATTTTTATTTATTTTACTCAAATTGCCGTCATGGCATATTTCAGATCAGTCACATTATTTGTTTGTGATGTGACTTCCTGTAGCTACCGTACTCGTGAGGAGATTCAGGAAGTGCGCAGTAAGAGCGACCCCATCACCATGCTGAAAGAGCGCATGCTCAGCAACAACATGGCGTCTGTAGAGGAGTTCAAGGTGAGTGCACGCACTCGGCAGTCCAGTGAACAGTGTTTTTTAAAAACACAACAGCTGCATCATCCTCAGCACAGTTGCTAATGTGGCCAGCTGAGCCCTGATTATTCGCCATTTTTGGTTAAACTCAATTTTGACCCTGACGGTCTTAAACCCCTATGACGTTAATTCATTGCTGTTCTGGAACTCGCTGTGCACAGTGACTTTGTGAAGTTGAGCTCAGTTTATTTGAGTTTTTGAGCGAGACACCAACCCCCTCTTGTGTTGCGGAGCTGTATGAACCCTCTTGCCCTCCGTCCTGTCAGGAGATGGACGTTGCGATCCGTAAGGAGGTGGAGGAGGCGGCTCAGTTTGCCATGTCGGATCCAGAGCCGCCACTGGAGGAGCTGTGCAACCACATCTTCAGCGACGACGCGCCGCTGGAGGTCCGCGGGACGCACCCCTGGGCCAAACTCAAGTCCGTCAGCTAGGCTGGCACCTCGCACACGTCCACCTCCTAACCTGAACTAAACGAGGCCCCTTCAGCTGCACCGACACCCTGACTTTTAAAGAAGTAACATTCAGTTGTAGGTCATTCATCCTTAACGGGACTGAAACGGTCAGCGTTATTGATTTTTATGGTTTTATATAGAAATATTTAAAGTTGTGTTGTCACTGAGCAGCTGTGTGCTGTTGCCCGAGATGTTTGAACATGGGTGTATGAGAGCGTTGTGTGTACTGTACACGTGGCTTTACAGGTTTTTAAATATTGCAGGGCTGCGCAATATACGCACAAAACCTAGGTTTCTTGTTTCCCCTCATTTTATTTTTCACTGTAAGAAACCAGCGGCAGCTTTGCAAAAGCAATCATGAATATTGTGACATCTTTCTTTAAAGCAATCGATCACTTGTTGAGACTTTCCAGACCTCTTTGTTTAGTTTAAGTTTAGTTTGTAAGAGACGGCAGGAAAGGCTTCAATATATTTTGGAAATGGATTACAGAGAGTGATCAAAGTTTGCAGAGTTTGAAGGTAAATATTTTTGAGTTGTAGAACTTTATTACAGAAGGGTTTCTACATATTAGATGCCTGTTGATCAGTGCTGTGAAAAAATATATTTATGGTGAGATAAAGCCCTAAACTTGAATATTTCACGTTCAAAGGATTGAATCCTTAGACTTACTGCACACGTTGGACGTGCACATCCCAACATTTACCAGCCGCCTTGCTTTTCCATCCAGCTACACTGAAGCACTCAGACTTTCCAAACCATCTTTCCCACCTGACTGAGCAAGGAGACGGAAAATTACATTTCAGAAGTTGGAAGAAAGTGAAGTTTGACGGGAACAATTATCCTTCTCTGCTGGTAGATGGATGCACTCCATTATTATTTTTTACCGTTGTTATTTAGGAGAATTGTGACTGCTGCTAGTATCTGCTAATGTCGCTTATGGGACAATAAAGCGACAGAAGCACTGACTTAATCTTTGGTTCATCGTTTCCTTCTCTCCGTTCTTTACAGGGAAGTTTACTGTTACTGGGCCTGAGCTTGTACAGATATGAAGCTTTGTTTGACTATTCATCTGCGTGTGTGTGGAGCTTAAATACTGTTTGGCTGTTAAATAAATGCACGGAAGAAAGCGGGAAGCTAAATCCTGTGTTTCATGTATATCTTATAGCAGAGCTGCTGCACACATCTGTAAAATGTCTTTGTACAGTTTGGTGAAGATCTTCCACCACAAGCAATGTAAATAAATACTGTAGCTGAGTACAAGTTTGGGGTACTTGTGCTTTGCTTGAGTCTGTACACGTCTCCATCACGGAGGGAAATGTTGTACTTTTTACTTCACTACATACTTTAGTTACGTTAATAATTAAGCTTTTTGCAGGCAAATATATTAAGAGCTTATTAAACATCAACAGGTCAAGTACAGCTGAAATTATTATTTGATCAATTGACAGAAAATTAAATGGCAGCTTTTAATAGCAATGTTTGGTCTGTTGGTTGGACAAAACTAAAATAAATTGGTTCTGGCTCACTGTGGTGGCATTTCTCACTATTGTAAGAATTGTGTACAAAACAGTGGATTAGTGGAGAAAACGATGAGCAGATTAATCCATAATGAAAAAAAATCGCTGAGCGCCATCACCGACCACTAGGTGTCGCTACCAGGCTGTAAAATCATCTTCCATTATTGATCAACTGTAATGGCAAAAGTACAATATACCTGATGTGCAGACGAACAGTATTGTTGAATAAATAATGGTCCG
This sequence comes from Gadopsis marmoratus, assembly GCA_036023855.1. Taxonomy (NCBI): domain Eukaryota; kingdom Metazoa; phylum Chordata; class Actinopteri; order Centrarchiformes; family Percichthyidae; genus Gadopsis; species Gadopsis marmoratus. The sequence goes on from JAVQJF010007621.1 coordinate 76,810, forward strand.
TTGCAAGGTGAAGTCCTGAATTCAAAATGGTAGAATTCTGTTTATTTCACTAACAAATACACGTAAGAGCATTTTAATGTTGTCCATCAATGTGGAGTTTAGATTATTTGTGTTGTACTAGATAGAATAGTATTATAGTACTGCAGATTGTTTTTTTTTTAATGTAACTAAGTTTTAAAATAAATGTAAAAAGTACAATATTTACAATATAAAGTGGCATAAAAAGGAAACACTCAAAGTACAAGTACCTCAAATATTCATAAAGTAATTGCACTTGAGAACTTTTCAGCAGGCTGTTCTACAGGTTTGGGTTGTCCTTAACGATTAATCAAAAATTAAACTCTTTTCTGTCTGTAGGCTCCAAATAAAATCAATACAAAGGATCTAAATCTGAAACAATCTGAAGGTGATAAGAACTCGACTGTACTACTTTATTATTTTAATAATCAAAAGGAAGACTGCCATTAGGTGTGAAACCAACCATTATTATTATAATTGACTTGTTTAAAATCAGAACACTGTGATGAAATATTCCACGATGATTAAATGTCCTGCATTCTTTTCCAACCAACAGTCCAAAATATTAAATTCACGGTAAAGACGAGCAAAAGGAGCAAACTCTCACAGGTGACAATGACTCGAGGATTAGTGACGGATCAGAATCGGTTCATTTTCAGCCTTAACTTCTAAATTCTCCCTCTAACACAGTTTCTCAGCACCACACTAATATGGAACCTGTCTTGTTTTTAAATGTTACTTTTGTCGTGTTTGAATGATGAATGACTCGGATCTCGTTGTATCCACAGCCATAAATAAATACTCAGAATAAAGACAATGCCGGAGTAGAGATTACTTTATTATTCATGTTACCTTTTTTCTCCTCCTCCAAACTTTATTGAGAAAACATTCAAATATACAAACAGTGCAGACATGTACTCATCGTAATGGGATGCAAAGAAACAATAATAAAACAATAATTTGGATGCATAAATAAATGAGTTTGACAGTTTAAATATATATATTGTTTAGTATCCTTCCATATAGAAAGTTTCCTACCGATTATTGATCATCTTTCAGATCGATAGATGCCAAATGTAGCTGATTTAACTGAGCAAGCTGATTAAACAGTAAAAGCAGTGCAGCAATGATGACAATGCGGATAATCTAAGTAGAATTAAAGATAAACAACACAAATACATGAACTCATCGCGAGTTAACGAGCTTTGAAAGTATTCGCGCGGTCGGTGTCGGCTTCCGTAGTGAAGCGACTTGTACAATCAAATGTAACGTTGCGATCAGCCATGACGGATCGATCGATCGATCAGCCATGACGGATCGATCGATCAGCCAGCCAAGATTCCGCTCGAGCGCAAAAAAAAAGGAACAGCGCGTGTCCGACAGTGACGTTTAAAAGACGCGTTAAAGACAGAAACCCTGCCGTGACGCAGCGTGACGCAGCGGGACTGACGGACAGGTAAGCCGACACCGGCCGCCATATTGGGAAACAACGGAAGTGAGGGAGAGCGAGAGAGACGCAGACTGAGCGATAACTCTCTCTCTCCGTTTCCGACACAGGGCGGCCTCCTCCTCCTCCTCCTCCTCCTGTCTGCCTCTCCGGGGGAAGGGGCGGTGTCAGCGCCGCAGCAGATCCGGAATTAGAAGGTGTTCGCTCGGCTCTGCTCGCTCGGTTGGGCTCCGCGGCGGTTCGGTTCCAGCCAGCCGACACGAAAGAGGTAGAGGAGGCGCAGGTGGACCGTGCTTCGGAAAGGAAACACGCACAGGAAAGGAAAGAAGGCGGTAAGGGAGGAGCCAGGTGGACTGACAGTGTCGACCGGGGGAGGGAAACCGGAGCAGAAAAGAGGAATAAAGAAGAAGAAGGAAGAAAAAGTAGAGGCGAGAAGAAGAAGAAGAAGAAGAACAAGATGCCTCTGGCTCAGTTGGCTGATCCCTGGCAGAAGATGCCGCTGGGGGGGGCGTCCGGAGAGGTGAGACACACACACACACACACACACACACACACACACACACACACACACACACACACACACACACACACACACTGTGTCAAAGTGACTGTCAGCTGCAGAC
>JAVQJF010007622.1:0-47706 GCA_036023855.1 Gadopsis marmoratus
GTGTGTGAATGGGTGAATTAGACTACTGTTCAAACTTAGATTACTGGTACAGCGCTTTGGGAACCGTTTCGGTTGAAAAGCGCTATATAAGAAAGAGTCCATTTACCATTTACCATTTAATTAGGCTAAAGCCTTAGCTTTGGTTTTGGTTTGTTTTTAAAGATTCACTATAAGCCTAAGAAGTTCCTTATGGTGATGTCAAAAATACTGTCAGTGGAGTAACATTATGGATCATTACTGTGATTGTGTATAATTTTTATACACTATAAGATGAATCTTGTCAACAACTTAAAATGGGCTAATTCACATTGTTACCTGGTTTATTAAATTAATTTTATTGTCTTTGTGCACAAGAGATTAGAATTGATATGTAGTACTGACTGAAGGGTTTTCCAGTACTCAGTAGTACCAATTACAAAGCAACTTGGTTGATACCTTAAAGATATCAGTGCCCAGTCTTACCAAATGATGTAAATGATTAATCAACTATTAATATTGTCATCAATTATTGTATAGTTTGTTAACTGTGTCTCATCCCTTGATGTAATCATTCCATCCCACATGACCACACTGTTTAGCAACAGTCTAATTCACATTTTCAAAGTGATTATTGGCAGGTACTCCTGAATTAACTTGGTCATCATATCAACGCATTTGATGAGAATTTGGGTAGATCAAATAAAGACATTTTTGTGTATGAAAGTATGAAAGCTGCACTATAGGCACTGCTGCTGAAACATGACAATGAAAGAGAGCTAAATATTTGAATTTAAAAATGTACATGCTGAAGAACTTAATTAGAAGTCTGTGTGAATTTGCAATTCAATTTTGATACTTTTAGAAAATTCTTAGTTTTTTACACTTCATGAGAGTATCATATGTTCTTTGTCTTCTTGTTCCAATTGATCAAAGTTTATGTAACTTTCACCTTTTTAGTAACTTTCACGTCGTCCCTCTCTTCAGGTGAGTGTGGTGGTATCTCTCATCACCATGATTGCTCCGTCTGCCTTTGAGCTGGTGGCTCAGCTCGAGATGTACCACCCACGAACCTCGCTGCGATTCCAGCTGGCCAGGTACTTCAGCATTCCTGAACACAACAGCACAACTGCTGCCTAATGCAGCACTAATTACACAAAATATAATACATCCCAGGTCTTACTGCCCTCTAACACTGGTCATATGTGTATTATATGTGTTTACAGAGTGCTTGTTTTATACCTCGGAAATCTCTACAGCCTCATTATTGCCCTCCTTGATAAGGTCAACAGTATGAGCTCTGCTGTGAGTACAGACCCTGCAGATAAATAGAAGCATCTGTTTTTTATCTTATTTTCATAGTTCTGGCCATCATTCCTTATAAATTATAATCAAATCAGCTTCAATCTGGAGGTGTGGCTGCATCAGGAAGGCCATCACAGGTTTTAAACTCTCAGAAATATTTCAGAATCTAATGCAGATTCAAAAGAAAAAGCTAATAACAAGCTAATATTTAGGGTTCAGAGATTGATAAAATAACAGCTAAATCGTCGTCTGATGATAGCCGATGGGCTGCGAGATTGCATTTCAGCCTTTGCCCTCCGCACAGACTGTTTACCTGCATGCAACTAAAACCCGCTCAAAACTGATTGGTCAATACTACTCGGACTACAAACAGACAACACACAGAAACCAGAAAGCTTCCGGTACCAAAATGTTGTCCCTTGTCTGCAGATTCTGCATCCATATGCAGCTATCTGTTTATAGAGGTTAGGTGGTGATGAAACAGGATAACCATAATTTCTGTGTTCATTGAATATGCAGTAGGCTGTTGCTAATACTTCAACATTGATAAGTTAATATATAAGGTGCTGTCAGTTTGTCTTTTGGTAATTTAGTAAACGTACATTGAGTACAAAATTTTTCTTCTTACTAAAAATTGTTAAAACCGGACCAAACCCCGGCTACAATATAATAAGTGATAGTTATAACATTCTAAATTGGGTTAATCTGCCTTTATTGGACAGTGGGTTAGTTGTGTCCATCTGAGAGTGTCCATTTGCATCATATCACATATCACAATTAATTAATACATACTACAGTACATTATTAGTTGTCCATATAAGAGTAGAATGGCTGGTGATGGACTCTATTATATTTGTCTTCAAGGTCCCAGTGAATCCAGGTAACTGGTCTGAATCCAACTCCTTCCTGGCCACCATCTCTCAGCCGGAGGTAGGCAGCCTCTCCACCATGGTTTCTGAGACCTCTGAGCATCGCAACAGCACCATAGCGACCATCGCCATGGTGCTGGACATTACTAACAGTGGCAGGAGCGGCGCAGGAATGGTCTCCAACCAAACAGTTGTGTTTGAGAAGAACACTCGCTCTCAGCAGGACCAATGCTGGGAGACCTACGTTGGACAGGTTCTCTCTTCTGATTGCTATACACTTTATATTCACATATATAGATGTCATTGATCAGAATACAAAACATTTGCTAATTAGAAGTAAACACAGAGTACAGCTGAGGCTACGGGAATGTCATTAGGTTAGCAGATATTAGATCATAAACCAAACTTCTGTCAGGAATGTCAGGGGACTCACCAAAGTTATTTCAATTCATCCTAAGGGGGACATTACAGTCTTTATAAAATGTTATGGTAGTCCGCACAATACTTATTGAGACATTTCAGTCTGGACTAAAGCGGCTGTCCAACCAACCAGCTAACAATGTACACATGAAGGCGGTGTGCCATCTGTTGATGTACACACCATTAAACATCATTGCTCTCTGTCATTCTCTTTTTACAGTATCTACACGATAATTTCCAGAGATATTTCTGACATACTGAATCTTAATCAGTCTGTCGATGCATTATACTGACAAGAACCATCACAATGTCTTCTCCCCAAGTCCCTGATGTGCTGAAACACACAGCTAGAGACATTACTGACGTAATGAGCATGTTTTAGGTGAATAATTAAATGAACTGTATATGTTTGTATATTTGCATGATGTGCCTACGGACGCCTCCAGGAGATGCTGAAGCTGTCCATCATTGACATGATCTTCACAGTGGCCAGCATCCTGCTCATTGACTTCATCAGAGGTTTGGTGGTTCGCTACCTGAGTGACTGCTGCTGCTGGGATTTAGAGAGCAAGTTTGTGAGTTGTACACAAGTTTAGTTGTTGTGTCCTAGGACTGTAAAAGCAGTTGCTTTGATCAGTTGCCAGGCAATCGGTGAAGATTCTACGAAGTTACTGTTTATGACCAAGAAATAGTAATAATTGTGTATTTTTTTACAATAAATTGTATCTAATTTTTACAAAATATAATGTGTTAATTAATGAGCCTTAGAGGTGCAGGTAGGCAAATTGAAAGCTTTTTAAAGGAAATTCAACCATTAAGAACAGAGACATAGATACAGGCTAGTAGGGCAAGATGGTTTATGATGACTATTTAAGGATCAGTCAAAGGCAATGCAGAACATAAACGTTTTCAACCTAGATTTTAAAGTGGTCAGAGTTTAAGGCCTCTTTCAGACTGCCAGTCCAAATCATTTTCTGGCATATCCAGATTGTATCCAGATTTATTTTAGAAAGTCTGGACTGCAAAAAATGCACAATTTTGCAAATTGGATCCAAGTCACATTTGAAGGTGGTTTGAAATGTGATTCCAATCAGATTTCCACAGATGTGTGTCAGTGCGGCTGCTCTGGCCACTCAAATCAGATTTCAAGTGTTTTTTGTGTTACTTGCAACGGGACACACAACAATGACGTCAAATCCAGAGTGACGGAAGTGCATCAGAGCAGCTGTAGACCAGCGTCCTCCTTGAAGCAGATCTGCACCGCGACTTGACACCATGATTGTCTATTTTTCATGCTTCCATATTCCACAAAGCAGTGTCACCAGCATACATAGATACCATATGCAGATAGGCTGGTGTTGACTGGACACAAATTAAATTTTATTCCTTTTATTTATTTATACAACGCCAAATCACAACAGAAGTTACCTCAGGCCACCTTTCATATAGAGCAGGTCTAGACTGTACTCTAAATCTAATCTAATCTGATTCAATATGATCACTTGTGTTACGTGCCGACAAATAACAGTGCAGACAGTCTGTCTTAAAGATCTGATTTGAGAAACAAATCTGATTTGACTGCAGTCTGAACAAAGCCTACTATCCTCTGGAAGTGTGTTCCAGCTCTGTAGCGCACTGTAACTAAATGCTGCTTCTCCGTGTATAGAGATATACAGACAAGCAGCAGTACTCTAACTCTATTCTCTGACAGATCTGAAAACTTGTGTAATGTGTTCATTCATCGGTGTTAAAAAAAAGCTTATGTTATTTTGTGGGAGAAGAACGATTGCCTAGTCCTTCTCAGTTCAAATTGTAAATGAAATTGAAGATTTGTATTTCATTTGTATTTCATCTGCGCTCAGCTTTTCAGCGATCCCTTTTCTGGATCATTCCAAATTCCGTCGTATTCCATGGTGCTAATTGTTTACCAGGGGATGATTTAACCCTCTGGTGCAATGGCATCAATGACATTCTCAATTTTGTAACTGAAATTGTCTAGACGATTATTCACAGGAGGTAAAGTGCAAGTATGCAATGCAGAGACGTAGCCACAGTAACGCGTGCTGAACAAGGGGCGATGAGGGAAAAAAAGGAACAGGACGCGACTTAACGGGCAGGAATGAGGTTACGAGTACGTATATAGACTGTGAATGCTGTCCGTGGTTCTGAACACCAAACCTTTTGGACATTTGTTTTTCCTTGGGATGATGGATATTAAATTTGATACATTTGCAGTGTGAGTCAGCTTGAGAAATCCACAAAAGGGGAGGTGGGGGATACTGGTGAGGCAAACCTATGGTGACCTTGCTGATCTTATCAGTCTCACCAGCAACTGTCTGTCAACTTCATTATCAGCAAGGTCGGAGTCACAGAATGCGCTTTGTTGTGGTGGAGGCAGATGGTATGGCAGAGCTTTGGGGGTGAATTTAATGCCAACATTAACCAGCGCTTGTATTTTGTCAGTTATTCCAAAAAATGGTGATGTACTGATGAGTGAAGGGAGGAGGACTGAGCCATGAGCTGGTTGTCAACACGTTGACTTTAAGGACAGTTTAAGGACATACTGGACAGTGGCCTGAATAAAAACTAAAAAGAGGAAAAAATCTAAAAGAGGAAAAAAAGTAACAACAACGCCACAATAATGCTTTTTCTGTCTTTTCACAGCCTGAGTATGGAGAATTCAAAATAGCAGAGAATGTTCTGCATCTGATTTATAATCAAGGAATGATCTGGTAAGGCTGAAGTTTTGTCTAAAATAATTGACAGATAATGAAATATTGATGAACCCCACCATATCACCTTGGCCTTGCCACTATGTGTGTAATAGAGGATCTATTTCAGAGTTAATAGTCTGGCCAGTGCTGACCAGTCTCCATAACCTTGTTTAAAGAACTGTGGCCCTCAATAATCTCTCCATTACACCTCTGTGGCTGGTTTGACTGTATTTCCTCAACTCATTTCAGAAATGTCGCCTTGCAGCAATGAACATAATGAAGTGAGACCATGAGCCACTGGATGTAATGTCTTTTATATGGGGTGTAACTCCAGTGGCTGTGTGTGTGTGTGTGTGTCTGTGTGTGTGTCTGTGTGTGTGTGTGTGTTACTGAGTTTTCTCTTTCTTTCATCCAGGATGGGAGCATTTTTCTCTCCTTGTCTTCCTGCCTTTAACGTGTTGAAGCTCATTGGTCTGATGTATCTGAGGAGCTGGGCCGTCCTCACCTGTAATGTTCCCCATCAGCAGGTGTTCCGAGCTTCCAGGTGTGACACACACACACACACACACACACACACACACGCGCATTTGTGGTGGTATGTGTGTTCTGTTAAACGTACTGTACCATATTTCCTCAGATAGCTGCCTGGGCCTTTATTTACCTGAACTACAGAAAGTACCAGGCCTTTATCTGAAGCAGGCTTGTATTAGAGGCAGGCCTTTGTTTCTAATTCCCTGTTTGATGAGTATAATTAGTCATATTTTAGTACAAAGCCTCGTTTTGATCCGCCCTGTTAAAGTTACTGCATCACGCTGTTACTCACTTCCTGTATCAGTTTCAAATTAAAAGCCTTCTAGCGTTTCAGTGGACAGAAACCCTTACGCGTGATTTCTTAACGAGGCTTTTATTGTGTAACATTTGCAGGAAACGTGTTGCAGAAAACGAATTGACTTGCAAAGTTCCCTTACGCCGCTTGGGATGTAACTGCTGCCATCTTGTGGCGCTTGTAAATTACTACAACATACAGTTTGGCTGAGACGTAAACACGCCTGCAGCAACTGAAATCAGACAGTAACACTTTAAATGAGTAATCCAGCACAACAACATTGAAAATAGCATGATTATCCTCCTGAGACCCAACCTATTCATTTATGTCCTCTGTAGTGATATTGGTTTTTGGTCTATACCTTTTGAATCATTTGAACTATCCTAATAAGTCCTGGTGTGCTAAATAGAGGACATCCTGGCATTTCCAATGATGTAGATGTGTTTGGGTGGAATGAGGGGAACATTGTTTTCATGATGAGACAAAAACGTTCAAATGGAAGATACTTTTTTCCTCGGTTCTCAGGAGGATATGTTGTTGAGTTTATTAACTTAAAGTAATGGAAATATACTACCCATCCATTACTGGAGACCTGGTTTTTACTTCACTGCTGGTTTTTAGTTAAGGAAATATGGTATGTAGCAATTTACTTTTATTAACTGCTTATGTGTGAATGGATGGTAATGTAGGTATAGCAGCCTGTGGACTGATTTCTATGTAAAGGACTCGGCATGGTTTTTCTGGGAGAAACCAAAGGATGTGATGTTTATATGCACGCTCCCGAGTGCCTTTCCTCTCTTCAGCTTCAGTTCAGCTCAGCCCCTCTACAGCGCCAACAGTGTGCAACACTAGCATTAGCTTAGACCACTTAGACGTCAAACCACTGGCACCCACCACAACACAAAGTCCAACCCAAAGTGCACCTTATTCTAATTAGCATCCAATCATAAAGAGTAACACGATTATCCTAAACTGCATGTCATAGCAATGATGCTCTGTAGATAAATACAGCATACTTACTGAAAATAGTATTAGTCTAAACTTTGACCTATGTGGAACCTTAACAGAGATTCTCAGTGTCAATAGAAGGAGATCATTTCAATCTCATTCCACTATTATCAACTAATTTACAGCACTGAGCCTCATAGGATACCATAATTAGTGACTGTACATCAAGCAATAGACAGTTATACAATACACAATACACAGCTCTTTGTAATTGGATGGCATTTTAAGATTGCTACATGCATTTAAGAAATAGCTGATTTACAGTAATATAACACACTATCAGACACACTGCACCTGCAGGCCTTGTGGCATTAGTTCTAAATGAGTTTACCATATTAAAACCAAGTGCATCTAATGTAAATCCAAAAGGGAACTACTTGATCAGCAGCGTTTTTGTGTCACGATGAACATTTCAGAATTTATTCAAGGCAAATTTCTGGATGTAGTTAAAAAAATATCCAATCATATTAGGTTAGTTAATGGCAGTAAATTTTAACAAAATATTTTTTTTGGAGTTATAGTATTTTGAGAATAAAGATGTGTCTATCATCGTAAACAGTAGAGAGCAGTCAGCTTTCATATCAAATGAGGTATGTGAATAACTTAAAGATATATGTTTCACCAATAAACAAGTTATTATCATCGGATGCATTTTTTTAAATAAAAATATTACAACTGTAATCTCAAAATCTTTAATTATTTTTCTGTGGTACATAATATAAAAGCATTAAAGAGTAACAGCAAAGTCAAGCATGATCTTACACACATGTACAGAAGACGATTTACCGAAGTCTTCCCATCCCACACACACTCTCAGAACAACAGGACACATGATTTTAAGTCCATATTTTCTCTGCGTCACATACTCCATCCTTTAACCACTCAGCACTTTGCTCAGCAATGCTTTTCTTGCTATTTTCTCCTCCCTTTTCATTTTCCAGCTCTGCTGCGATGGCAGCAAATCAGTGTGTAATCCTACAATATAGTGTCTGCATCTTGCTATACATACAAACATATACACAGACCTAAGGCGCTCAGCCCACTCTGATTTATATAACAAAGCTGTCATTACCTCTTCCAGTCCTTATCAGTCACTACCAGATGTGGTGGAAAATCCAAGCAGCACACACACACAGAGGCAGTCCACTATACAGCTGAGATATAAAGTAATTTCATCTGAGCTATTAAATGCATCTGTGCTGGAGGAGAGAGAGATTGATACTGACACGTTGCTGATAGGAAAGAAGGCTTTTTTATGCTTCCTACTCATAATTATGGAGTGCTGAGACACTTCAATGTGTATGTAATACTGACAATATTTCTGTTGCTGATAATATGGATTCTGTTTCATCATACATCAGACTGGCGTCGCGTCATCAAGCACCAAGGCCGTGCCCTTTTTTGGGGGAAAGAATCACGCTTTCACATAAAAATAGAAACAGGAAAGCTGTTGCGTAGAATGTTGTCAAACTAAAAACAAGCGTATTAATAACCAAGACATTCACACTGAGATTTGAGCTGTATAAAATACATGAATATTCGTGTCACTGTCAGTGTGGTAAATAGCTAAATGATGCTGGTGGCAGTTATTGCTGATGGATACCTATTATGTATATATATAGATATACTACAAAAAAATTTAAAGGAACACATTAAAAACACATCAGATCTCAATGGGAATAAAAATCATGCTGGATATCTATACTGGTATGGACTGGGTAATGTGCTTAAAAAGTGTTCCTTACATTTTTTTGAGCAGTGTATATAGCAACCGTATTACCGTATTTGATTTGATATTGCTGGTCTCAAAAAAGAAAATGCAGCAACTAAAATTGGCGCTCACAGGTGTTAATGTATGGCTTTAAAAATGGAAATATAATTCAGAAAATGTTTAACATGCACAGAGAAAACATTTATGTCTGAAGCACGGTGTCAGGGCGTGTTTAACATAAAGATTGGAAGCAGGGGGAAATGGAGAGCCTGGCTCTGTCCAAGGGTCAAAAAATGTTTGATAATTCTGAGTGGGTTCAACACTACCAGTTACCCCTTCCTTTGATCAATTCTTAAGATAAAAAAAATGAATCAGTGCAATTCTGTGTTTTATCTGTGAAACTTTGACCATGAGGTTTTGCCCCATTGCTGAAATGTCATGCCATGACATAAAATCTTTAAATTATCAAAAATAACAAAAAAAGTTAAGTACTCCTAGGTCGGTGCTTAAATGCCAGTCCCCCTCCTAGCTTCAGCTGCTGTAGTCATGGCAGTGCTGTCAGGGGATGATGTGATTACATTTACATTTACATTTTTCACAGCAGACATTTTGACTGAAAGCACAGGTGTAACAATAATGATAATAATGAATGGCTGCATCCCATTTAGGAGAGCCAGTTCCAGGGCTCTAATACACAATGCATGCTCACTCAGTGACTTACTGGGACACTTTATGGCATGTAGCCATCATTAATGTTATTAAATAACAGTTACCTCTGCTTTTCCTGCTTTGACAAGTCCAAAATGTCTGCTGTACAAACCTGACCTTACAAAAAGATTTCATTGTTTAAAACTACATTTGAATTTCACAACTGAATGCTATTAAGTCATTACGTTGTGCTCATTCAGGTTCAACCATTTTTAAAGAACACAAGTCCGTGGCATTTTATTTGTAGTGGATGGATACGTAATGTAAAGCTGTAGTTAGGGACATGTTTTCAGCCCTGCTCAGTAAAAATGTCTCATCTTTCAACAGGATGTTAATGATGAAAAATAGTGACCCTATTGGGTGGCCACGTAAAGAACAGAATGCTTTGGCCTGGGCTTTGAGGAACAGGGTCTATAAAAAATGATTCACCGCGGTTGTTTTGTTCTTTTCAAACTTGTTCCTATTCACCCTTTTCTTGTTAATAATGAAACCTATTTCACTGGGAGGCATCAATAGCTCTGAATGGGACTTGAGCAGTGTGAATACCTGTGCAACGTATGTCCTTATGCAAACTGGATACAGGTTCTCGTGGTTTCCTTACATCACTATACATGAGGCCACTTTGCTATGGAGGATAGTGAAGAATTTAGAGAGAAAAAACAAAGCCAGGGAAAAGACAAACTGCTTCATGCTCCTACTTCCCTGAAGTAGATGGATGGTACGAAAATGTTTACAGTAATCTAATTGTCCAACATGGATTTGAATTTCTGCTGTACTTTGCATGGTATACCCACCCATAATGACCACAAAAAAAATTGGAAAATCGTTCATTTTAACACACCCACGTTCTTCCTTTTGCCTTTTTTTTAGATCAAACAATTTCTACCTGGCTATGCTGCTTTTCATGCTGTTCCTGTGTATGCTGCCCACCATCTTTTCCATAGTGAGATACAGACCATCACAGCACTGTGGACCATTCAGGTATCAATAGTATCAAAGGATGTTTGTTGTTTAAAGGGACCATTTGGCCAGAATAATATTAATTCCAATTGTTTTTGTCCAACACACATTTGTTTACATAGATGACAGTGGAAGGCATTGTTGTTGACCCCTTATATGCAGCTGCAGTGCTGGACAAACATTCCTGCAGTGAACAATGTTTCAGAAATACACACTCATTTCATGACTTGTCTTTATTACAAATCACTCACATTACGGAAATACTCAGCATAAAACACACAACGTCCACCGCACAAGTAACAGTCATCTGTAAGCATCACTGGACTATGCACATGTCTTTCTTGTTTATTTACATTGCATTGTATTTTTTCTTATTGTGCAAAAAAACCTTTCTCAAAGCGTTCTCATTTGTTAGTTAACATTTCTTGGTGCAAGCTACTTTTCAGAACATTTTTAGCAAATTATGCTTTTAAAAATTGATGGGGACAGAATAGGACATCAAATTCGGAATATTGTCATATTGGGAATAGTAGTGGAAAATGACTCTGAATGTAAACATAGTCATTGCCCCCCTCTTGATCCTTGATCTGGTTACCTCAGCATTTTTTATAAGTGATGAATGACAATGTGAACTTTTTATAGCTAAAGCAATATGTAAGGTCCCTGTGACTAATTATAAAAAGGCAAATGCTAGATACTGCTGTGTTTGATAAACACTGTTGCCTTGCTACCAACTCTACTACATCCAAAAGTAAACTAAAGCTACTCACTATCCTGTGATGTTGCGCCGCACGTTGTCCTTGAGTCCATTGTCTGTATAAGTTTCGTAATGAGAAACACAAACAATGAACAGGTTCACCATTCTCATTAGGAGTTGTTCCTCACATTCAGCACAACACTAGTTGATGCCTTTATTCGCTGTGCGAAAGCTCAGACAAATCATTCTCACTCCTCAAAAAACAATTACACCGCTTTTTTGCAGCTTTACGCGTTGTATGTGAAAGTACTCATGACAAGCACGACAGTCTGAAAAAATATATTGACGCGCGAATTGAAACGCCCCGGGTGCGTAAAGGCCTTATGGTGTGGTTGTGTTTATATTGTTTCTAAATGTTAACAGAAATAACAGTGCTTAAATGTGTGTCTCAGTGGCCAGGAGAAGATTTACGACATCATCTCCGAGACAGTGGCCAATGACTTCCCGCTGTGGTTCAGTAAAGTGATGAATTACATCACCAGCCCCGTTGTAGTGCTGCCAGCACTGCTGCTGCTATTGTAAGACAGCACAGACACACACACACACACACACACACGCACAGATATCAACATGCCATTTTGACTTTTGTCCCTGTGTGTTTCAGCATGCTGATATACTATCTCCAGGCCATTGCCAGATCCCTCAAATTCACCAACAACCAGCTGAGGATGCAGCTCCAGACTGTGGGTTTCTAATGAATCATTCTCAGAGGGGATCAAACAACATTTCTTTTCACCGTATATAGTTTATAGGACTGAATCAAAATGTTGACATGCTTCTTAATCATAGCACATTTGCATTTATCAGCTTTAGTGCCCCTATATGACAGGGAGAATTGTGACCCGTTAAGGTGATTAGTTAACTGGAGTGGTTCAACTGACCAGCCTTGAGCATTTAGTGATATTTTTTTCTTTTCTTTTTTTACATAAACGCAAAGTAGGAACAAGCATTTATTTGAAGGATCCCTTGAATTTGGTCATTAAAAATTATGCCCAAGATTTGTACTGAGTGGACATGTTAGAGATGAAAAATAAATCAGTGCTCTCTGGTGGACAAACTAACAACAACAGCTGTTGCAACACTGTTTCAAAATGAATCTAAATTATATAATTAGCCGATCGACACAACATTAATCTGCAACAATTTTGCATTTTATGTCATTTTAAAAAGCAAAGATTTAGAAAATGGTTATACAAAATAATAGATGCAGTTCTAAATTGAATATTACAGACAATGATGACTAATGGTCTAGTGGTGTCTAAAGGTGGAATTTTCTTTTAATCACCTTAGGAGCGGACTGAGGACAAGAAGAAAGTCTTCCAGATAGCTGCAGGTATCTCTGGTGTTTGTTCAGGTCTGCTGTGTGTGTTGCATTATTTCTTGTAATGTCGTGACCCTCAACCTGTGACATTTAACCCAACCTTAGCGAGACTGCAGGCTCCAGAGGCTGTAGCAGACAAAAAGCCAGATCAGGAAGAGAGTGACATCACGAGCCAGGAGACCTCCATCCACACTCCATCCCCCCGACGTAACGGCAGTGTCACAAACTTTCAGTCTCCTGTTCATCGTGGAAACAGCATCCGCACCATCGCCCAATCAGCGTCTAGGGCGGATCTGAACAGAGGGAGGACGGCTGGAACTGTCAGAAGTCCAACAGTGACTGTCCTACCCAAACACAGGCTGGAGCATATACCTAACAGGTCTCACACACACTGATATATCAGTTTAGCCATTCAGGTTGACTTTAGACAAGGGGCGACTATTTATAGTATATGATGGATATAGTGCAATGTTTTTGATTATTAATTTATTGTAGAATTGATCAGTACTGACGATATAGCCAATTGGAATGTCTATTAATACATTTTGATCTAGTATACAGTAGTTGTGCTATGGCTGAATGATTTGAGGCTAATTAAATTTTTCTGACAAACACATGCATTTGTACATAAAGAGATCAGTGATAGACGCTAATATTTTTAAGCATGGGATCGCACGGGACACCAAGCCCCTAAATTTGGTGGCCAAAGTAAATCTTTGGTGGCAAAATGTAAAGTTATATAAAAACAATCCAAATGCAATGTTACGCAACGTAATACAGCCTTCCTTAACTGTGACACTGAAGACATTAGCGGAATAAAATATATTTTTATAATAATTAATTTCAAATGAAAACTCAAGTTCTTTGGAAACATATTCTCTCTCAGACTCTTAGTTCACAGTCTATATTTCCTTCCTAAGGAATCTGGATGTTTTGGAACTCTTAACACTTTGGCGAAAGCTTGCAGTATAAGGATGAAACTTGGTGGCCACAAAGTAATTTTTTTTGGCCACGGGCCATGGTTAATGTAGAACCTTGGACATATCTTGTTTCTACATAATGCAGCTGCTTCTTAAAATGGATGGAATAGAAAAGGTAATATAAGGCTTTATGCATTTCCTTTAACATCAGTTGATGGAAAAAGTGAGCAACCTTTTTATTTTTTCACAGCGGTTCATATAAGAAAATAATACTTTATTTACTTTACTCCTGTATTTATATTCTACTCTCTAGTCTATCTCTAGTTTTTCCTACAATTTCCTACAAGCCAGTGACCCATACAAGCCTATTAGCAGTCTCACTAATACCTGAAAAATCATGGCTAACAATGCTAACATGAACAAACCTATGTTTCAGACTGTAAAGTGCTGGAAGAAACCCTCTCAGAGTACATACACCATTTATGCTTCTTGATGCTGTCTTCGACCGAAACCAGAGTCTCTAGTGGGCCAGGAGCCACAGCCACTGTCCGCTAGTGAATTCACATGTCATAGCATTATTATTCATTTTGCTATGCATACATATTACCCATTTTGGGCCATGACCCTAAGTTTGGAAAAGACAGATCTATTGCATATTTTCCCTGATTCTGATTGGAGGTTAAACAAAAGTATAACGCTTTAAATTTATTTTTACATTCCATTTGAATTATTTATTGATGATTTCCACAATATTTGTGACTTGTTTCATGACCTTCTACTGCCTTTTGTCAGTTATGGAGCTCCATATATTGTCCACTAATGGTAATAATGACTAACTGCAATGACTGAGGCTGACTGCTAACTATTTGACTGACAAGCCAGAGCATGATACAGTTGTGCTCTATTATTATAATGAAAATGCAAATAATCCAATTTGCCTTTTAATATTCACCTACTCGTATGGGTGTTATATGATCATATTAAAATTAAAATAGTAATAAAGTAGTTGACGCAGCAGTTGCAGGGAAAAGTTGCAGTGGTGTGATCTGGCCCGTCTAAGCTTGACTCAAGCTTGTTAACACTAAACAAAACAGTCATCACAAACAAAGCGTTACTTATTTATATTTATTAATCAGAGCAGTCACAATACTCTCAAAATCAGCAGGGGGACGCATGTAGAAACAGCAGTTTAACGTTTGTAGCTGTCTCGCTCTCTCTCTCTCTCGTTGACTATCTCTTCACTTCCCTGTCATTTTCCTTCTGATTTTGGATTGCTACAATGGGGGGGAAGTGGAATTAGGGCTGAAATTTCTATTTACATTTACTTGCAATGTCTGCAACGTTTAGAAACATGCCAGTTTACGTGATGGTGCATACTTTTCTCCTGTGGAACCAGCTTCCAGTCTGTGTACGGGAGACAGACACCCTCCTCACATTTAAGAGTCGGCTTAAGACTTTCCTCTTTGATAAAGCTTATAGCAGGACTGACTCAGGTGAGCCCTGAGCCCCCCCCTTAGTTATTCTGCTATAGGCCCAGACTGCCGGGAGACATGCCATGATGCACAGAGCACTCTCTCTCTCTCACACTCTCTCTCTCTCAGTCTGTCTGTCTGTGTGTCTTTCTCTCTGTGTTTGTATGTCTCTCTCTCTCTGTGTCTGTGTGTCTCCCTCTCCCTCTCCCGCCCTCTCTCGTTGTGGAGTCTGGATGCACATGGGTCTGGTCGAGTTGATGCGAACCGCCTACTACTGTTTTATTAGTGTAGCTGTTGTTGTGCTGCTAATACTATTGGTTGTTATTTTAGCATCAGTAACATTGTAACTGCCACTGCTTTACATCTGTATGTGGAATTGTACTGTGGTACTGTGTGTTCTCTTTCATCCTGTTCTCACTCTACCCCCCCTCTCTCTATATCTTCTTTTTTCTCTCTCTACCCAACCGGTCAAGGCAGATGACCGCCCACCCAGAGCCTGGTTCTGCTCGAGGTTTCTGCCTGTTAAAAGGCAGTTTTTCCTTGCCAGTGTTGCCTAGCGCTGCTCATGATGGAAATGTTGGGTCTATACATATAGAGTTGGTCTAGACTTGCTCTATATTAACAAGTGCTATGAGATAATGCTGTTATGATATAACACTATATAAATAAAACTGAATTGAACTGAAATGAATTGAATTAATTTCCATAGCAACGTACTGTACTTCCTTTCTTATTACTGACTTTTCAGGCTTTTTGTAGCTGGAGATAATTTGTAACGTCTTACAATATGAATGAGGATAGTGAGAGTGACTTACTTTCTACAGTTGCATTTCTAGTATCTAGTACGGTGAAAACATAAACAGCGAGAGGTTCGATATGACCAGCTCACTCCTCTATGAACTGTATGGCCGTTGAAAGAGATAATGTGCCTTACGTTATAAAACCAGCCACTGGCGACTTGACAAGCTGAATCGCAGGCGACGCCATCAGCTGGCTTGAGTTGATCTGAAACGAGCCAGATCACACCTCTGCAGGGTTCTAAAATGATTTTTACTGAAACAACTAATCACAGCAGCGTAGTTCAGTCTAACTCTGAATTGACTTGGGTTCGGTTCAATTACAAACACGAAGTATTGTCTCTCCCTTTCCATAATCTGAAACGTCATTGTGTTTTGTGAAATTTGTTGTGGTTTGACCTTCAGGGCCACCGTATCCTAGTAGTTTGAACATTTGAAGCTTAAACCAGTCAATGTACTATAATAATGAAGAAATTAAAAAGTAAAAATTTAGTGGTAGTAAATGTATTACTTTCAAGCACTTCAGCCCGTTCAACTACTACTACATTTAGTACTACTCAGTACTACCAACAACTGTTGGCCATTGACACTCGACAATATTGGTGCTGCTATGTCAGTAAATTAGGTGACCCATGTTTCAGTTGGTCTTTTTGAACAGCTTGAAGACACAATCTCTCTCTTTTCAAACATCAAAGTGTTAGCAAATGTTGTAGTCTGGCCAACTCTGAATTGAATTAACACACTTGATTAATGTAAATTAACTTATAGGTTGTAACTAAAGCCACCTAAACTAAAACTTTCACTCTCACAGGTTGTTCAGATTGTTAACAATGCTAATCCAAATTATAATTCAAATTGTGGGTCCTGTGATTTGAAAGTTGCACTTTTGATACAAAAACGAGGAATTGTTCAGCCCTAATTTGTGCTTACTTTAGCATTAACCTGGGTTTCCTAAATGCTGTCTCAGTTTCTTTTCCATCCTGACAAGAATAATATTCTGTGGGAAGCACTGAATACTTGTAAGTTATAGGAATGTTTTTTGGCATGAAAAGGGTCCAATTTAAAACTGATGAATATTGATTTTAAGGACCATACCATTATTTTTGCATGTTTAAGACCATTTTTGTACAAATAGCATATACATTACATCACTTCTGTGAATTATACAAATCATACCAAAATTCTAGGAGCTTCCATGTACCCATTACTTTTCATTCATTTCACTATTTTAACAGTCTTTGAATGTATTTAAATGCCCATCACAGTGCACATCATGTCTCCTTTGATTTTATCAGAATTATGCGATTGTTATGTGGCAATGCAGTGCAGACATTTCAAATTAGCCCATGCTTTATAACAGCATTATGCAATGATAACATATCAACAATAATATTAAATAATGAAAATCATATAAGCTGATAAGCTGATTCTTATATGTTGTCCTTCTCATAACAGGCCCCCACCATTTCTTGGTGGCCCTAGTGGTACCTGCAGGTCCAAGTCCTACCACCACGTGGCGTACAATCCCCCAGCTCGCTTTTCTGACAACATCCACTCTGACACCTTGTACAGGAAGACCATACGCCCCATACATCCTGTCGAGGCTGCCGGAATCATCACTGCACAGAGTTACGGAGGACGACGTGGTCACACCACCCGCTATGTGATCGTCAATGAGCACGAGCCGAGGAAAAAGCTGCTGCGCTCAGCCACACGGATCCCACGCCATTACCTCATGGAGGAGCCTACAGAGATCCTGGAGCTGTACCCACGTAACATCAAACGATACACACCCCGCACCACTCACCACCAACCACATCCTCAACGGTCCCATCCATCACAGAAGCATCTGAGTGAAGAGGAGGAGGAGGAGGAAGAGGGAAGAGGGAGGAGACGGGTGTCGTTGGGGAAGGCTCATCGGCCACGTTCCCTCTCTGACCTCCACCACCTAGCACACTTCTACATCGGTGACCGTGTAGAAAGTCATGTGTCCGAGGCTAAAGACAGCCACGCTGCTCGAGGGAGATATGGAGCACAAGAAGAGAACGAAGAGGAGGATGGTGAAGGAGAAATGGACTGGGGAGATGTAGTGTCACACTCCCGGTCCCCGGCCAATGTGAGAGGCGCAGACCCTCTTCTTGTGCGAACCAGGCGTCACATCCATTCCCCAGGAAGACACTGTCAGTCCTCAGCCAGGACCACGCACATGGAGTCTTATGTGAAGCCCAAGACGAGACCAAAGCTGGAGACCCCCCTGACCGAGTCAGACTCAGCATCCCTGGCCTCCAGCAGTGACCAGCAGAACAGCAGCACTGACCAGTATATTCAAGTCATCCACAACAAGGAGCGCTATCTCAAATCTGATGGCAGACAAGGAAAGCTGGCCAAAACGTCCAAAACCAGCTTTGATTTAAATGTCACCGAGTCAAATGACCTGGTCTGCTCCAATGTATGACATCTTTGCTAAAATTACATATTCTGTTCAAATGTTTCTCAAAATACCATAGCCATATAAACTACTAGTCTTGTCTTGTATCATTCTGAAACAGCCATGTCAGCTAATTAAGTAGGTTAGTGTAGCAATGTGTATTGCAATATAAAACCAAAATACTTTGATGCTATTAGTGTAACACCAGCTATTAAAGCATTTTCATGCAATTACAATGAAATAGTCAACCATCTCACGTTGATTCGAGCTGGCCTGTGCATTTAACAGACAGCATTTCATCTGGAATGACGTGACCCCTACAATTACTGTACTTTGATGCAACATGCGAGGACTCCAGCCCAAAGGATGTACTGTAACAAGAGCGGCAGTTGCGTGAAGCCAACCAGATTACAAGAGTAAGTCGGGCACTATTTTTTCACAATAAAATGTAGAACTGAATTAAATGTGTTGCTGTGAAGAAATCCAAAGTGCAATTCTTGATTAAATCAACGCATGCCATTAAAAAATATACTGAACGTGTCATTCCAGCCCCTGGTACACTTTAATAAACGCTTACGTTCGTGAGGAAGGGTTTTCTTTTGAAACTTTCAACCGGAAGTAATGTTTTTTTCTGGATGACATGACACCTGCTAACGATTCTCCTCGTATTTCGGGGGGAATTCGTCGACTGCTTTTCGATTTGAGCGTTTTAGCGCAGACAGACGTGGCCCACCCCGCATACAGGGTTTCACGGTTAAACGCGAATCGCCAGAGTTGTGGATGTTTTCTACCCGCGCACCTCGACGCGCGCGTCGCATAGCACGTTTCATTCATTTCGGCTATCGCTAGCTGTGCAGCGGCGCTTCGCGGCCACCTGAGCCGAGGTTTGCTCGCCAGCGTCAGAAGCACCTGCCGCCGCTGCACTTGCGTTAACGTAGTCCAGGTAACGGCGTGACTTTTGGATTTTCGAGCTCAAAGCTTCGCGCGTCGACCACGTTAGCCGCTGTACAGGCGCCAGCCGGTCCGCGCAGCGTGAATGCGGTTAGCGCGACACAGGCGGACTATCATGGATTACGAACAGAAAGCGACGGCGGTGGCTGACTGCGTGCTGAGCTACAAGAGGGATGAGTCCGGGTGGAAAGTCTGCAAGAAATCGGTAAAATGTGTGCCGTTATTATTATTACGTGACGTGAACATTGTGCACAATCAATTTTTTTGCCCAGACACGCGGTTGTTGGCTGATTTTATAATATTTGGGGAAGCTTCAATTCAGAAGTGTGTCACTCCAACGTGGCCTTGCTCACCCGGCGTACATGGCAGGTTTGAGAACAGTTGGGAAATGCGAGGCTCAGCTCTTCAGTTGAGCAAGAAGCAAGTGTTTTTAAAAAAAAAAATAACCCAAACACATTGGTTTGTTGTTGGTCCTAACTGTGCTGAAAATTCACAGTTTTAGTCCAGTCACACTGCTTTTCTCTTGCCTCCAATTATAATGGCCAGTTATAAAATAGAGAAATAAACACGTGCTTTAAACGTTACCATAAACAAGCACCAAACGCATCTTTGGTGAAGTCCAGTGTTGGACACTGTCAGAAAGCCCAGTGGTTATATAATACTGTAAATATGCCAGTGAGTGTCTTTCAGTGGTGGTGGACTACTTTTCCTCTTTGGGAATGCAGTTTTTCTGTTTGTCGGGATTATTTTTCCCAAGCCACAGTATATGATGGTAGATTAAGCGTTGTACACATTATGTCTTTAATAGACATCTGATCTAACAATCATAATTTTACTTTGGGGAACTCATTTAATCTGGCACAGACAACGGGTGCAAATTGCATAAATGTCTGCAGCCCGAATTTCATTCGTATCTGACCCTTATTCTTAAAGATGAATATGACGTTGATTTTTAGTCATAGGTATTTAATAAGTTCCAGTTTAAATGTACTGCTGACTATTACCACTGTCTTTGATCATAGTATTCAGAGTAATAATACTACTAATAATAAACTTTATTTATATAGCACCATTCATAGAAGAAATGCCATTCAAAGTGCTTTACACCAAAGATATTAAATGCACCAAGTGCCGTACAGAAGAGAATGCCATAAAACAGAAATGCAATTAAAAAAAATAAAGCTTGAATAATATTTAAAGCAAATAAAAAGCATTCAAGAATATAAGAAATGACAATTAGACTTAAATTAGACTACTGTTCAAACTTAGATTACTGTTACAGCGCTTTGGGAACCGTTCTGGTTGAAAAGCGCTATATAAGAAAGAGTCCATTTTACCATTTACAAACATAAAAGAATAGAATATTCAGAATTCACTATGTCCTGTCTTAGTCTGTATCTTTGTCAGAACCTGTTCAGCCTCACATGGTGCCCAATCACCAGTACGACTGAATTAATATGCGTAATTGGCTGAGCAGTTAAGGACCAACAATGCTGGACACATTGCAAAAGCTTGTCTGCTTGGCGTATCGACTGATAGTGACCTTTCTGTCGAGCCCAATAATTCAGAAAGATATCATGTATGACTTATTTTGAAATATGTAGCTGGGAGAGCATGTTCCCAACTTTTTTTTTGTTTTAGTCTAAGGTACCCCTACGCCCTGAATGCTCCGACCTAAACATTTAAACTGTTTTTCCATTACATTTAGCCGACTATTTCAACCACGTACTCATTGCTTTTAGACTTCTGTGCACACTTGCTAACTTGTTTTCACACACTCTTTACATAATTCCAACAAGTGGTGTTCAGGTGTTACAGCTGCCTTCATATGTGAATATATTCTTTTAATTAAATAATAATTTTCTATTGTTTTGTTTTAAATTGGTTGAGCTACTTTGCTATTTTTCCAAGTGCCCCTGGTTGGGGAATCGCTGTCCTAGGGCCATTCATTAAACCAAGGCAAATGTTGCTCACTGTAAATGTTTTCTTTGGCAGAATGACGTTGTTGTGTCTTGGCGTCCCTCGTCCGAGTTCCCTGGGAATGTGTGAGCAAGCTCAACTTTTTTTTTCTTTCTTTCTTTCTTTCTTTCTCATCTAGTTTTCACTCCGTTGACAGTTGAACACTGATACAATCTGTAGTACTTCACATACCTGTGGAAGCATTTGAAAACCACGTGATTTTTAGAACAAGTCTATCATAACTTTATGATTTTGGATCAGGACAGATTTGGCCACAGTACACGGCAGTAGATTTAGATATTTATTTTCTGCCCCATGATAACTTTTTCAGAAAAATGTTTTGTATTATGTTTAAGGAAGGTGAGGTCTAAAAACCTTCCAGTTGGATTCAGTAATTAGCCAACTGGTAGATTTTTAACAGAAGACAAGTATTGTCTATCTGTGTGCAGGGGTTAAGTTATTTGCCTGTCCAAGATTGTATGAATCTAATTTCCAGCAGAGCCATGCCCTGATAATCTACTCTCATGTGCTCTGTCATCTGCCTTCCTTTGCAGTTATAAGGGGGACGGGATTGTCAATGGCAGCCCAGAGAAAGTGTGGGAGTGTCTGAAACCAGTACCCAACGGGCTTCGGGTCAAGTGGGACAACAATGTCAAAAGGTTTGAGCTTTTGGAACAAATCACAGAGGTGCGTTATTCATTTCTCTCTGCTGATCAGAGGATGTTTTGTCATGATCATTCTGTGTTAGTTAGCAGTTTTCACTTCATACAGTTGTCAAGTTTCTTTTGACTTCCATCAAAGACTGTCTGAATTATTTTTAAAGCTGCACTAGCTATCTTAACATATTGGTGGCAAAAGACCACCGAAACTGTAACTTTGAACTGCAATACCAGAAATCTAGTGAGATCATGTCAATAAAAACTGCATACACATCTCACAGTTTAATAACCCAACCTTTGTTTCCCGTTACCATTCCCGACATACTTTGTTTGATCAATTAGGACAAATGCAGCTTTAAATACATACATGTGATTCCAGAGGTGTTCCAGTGTTTGAGCACATTCCCTTGTCTCCCACTCTTGTGCAGGAC
This sequence comes from Gadopsis marmoratus, assembly GCA_036023855.1. Lineage (NCBI taxonomy): Eukaryota > Metazoa > Chordata > Actinopteri > Centrarchiformes > Percichthyidae > Gadopsis > Gadopsis marmoratus. The sequence continues at coordinate 22,193 of JAVQJF010007622.1, forward strand.
ATCTCTGTCTGCCGAACAGTCACGCCCTCAGCAGCTATGGGTATCATAGCTCCACGAGACTTTGTAGATGTTATTTTAGTTAAGCAATACGAAGATGGCACCATTTCATCAAATGGTGCGTAATTACTCATTCTTGTCTCCTCTACGTCCTGTACTTATTTCAATTGCACTTTCTGAGATTCAATGTGTCGTGCGGTAGGGAATGGACTGTTTTACTTGGAGGAGTGATTTGGACACAAGGCTGTTTGTGATTTTACTATGCAGAGGATACCCTACAGGTCTGAACAGACTTAATCTCTACAACCAGATATCTGCATATGAATGCAGAATCTGTAGGCGAGGGACAATATTTTGGCATCAGAAGCACTTTGGTTTCCATTTGTAGTTCAAGAAGTATTGACCAATCATGTTTGAGCGGGATTTGGTTGCATGCAGGTACACCAACTGTGTGGAGAGCAACGGTTGCGGAATGCATTTGGCAAAATGGAATCTCGGAACCCAGCGGCTATCGTCTGATGATGATTCAGCTTTTTAGCAATGTCAGAAACTCTAGATCCGTTATACGGATATCCACTGGCTATACCGGAAGCCTCCAATCATTGGCTGTTGCTCCCAGAGGCTATGTCGTTGTCAGACGATAGGCAATGGGCATGATCCCTCGCTGACTTCCCACCCACAAACACTGCACTAGCTGTGGTTGATGGAGCACCTGACCAAGCAAGAAATAACACTGCCAGGGGCTCTATGCGAGTCTTTGTGGCAGGGAGAGAGTGCTATCGCCGCGGTGCCACCTGGGTTTACTCAGCCATCACTTGAAGCCATCATCTGTCCTGTACAACAGGTGCAAATTAGGGCTAACGTTTGAAAATCCATGACGAAATGACAAAACACATTATTTGGAAGAGAAACAATACGCAACAGACTTACTGTAAATTGTTTTTATTTACGCATTGATGTCTTTGCCTTCCAATGTTCCGTGCAAGAAAAACTTCCCTGGTGCCCAAGTGGCCAAAATGTGCCTGACTGGATTCAGTTAACATCTGGCAAAGCAGAGGCAGACGAAATACAGCTGTTGTGTATAAAAAAAATCTTAAATTAGACACATCATTATTTAAATTATAAGTTTCAGCCACAGCTTTTTTAAAACATTTATAATATCCAGTAAAATTCACTTGTTATGAAAATGAATGATGTAATAACATTTCATAATGAGTTTTAATAATTTCTTCAATTATCTCACAAATTGTTGGTTCATTTACACAATTTATTCATGTGATTTATTTCACATGTCTTTTTTACTTATTTAATATTGAACATTTTGGGGTTCAATATGGTAAAATCATTGTTACATTGTGAAAGCAGAGACTTTTAGCCCTTAATAATCTACAAATATTGTAAAACAGCATAATACCATATTCCTGGCAGACATTTGACATCGAAATCTTACTCTCACCAGCAGGCACCAGTGCAGCGATTGTGACATTTCAGAATTGTTTGAGATGACAATAGTTTTGAAAAATGTGTGGGAACGCTGCTGGAAGACTGGGGCTGAATTCACACCAAGTCGGGCGCTGCAGCCTAAATATACTATCCATGCTCAGATGAATGGGAGGACGGGCGTTTTCGCCGAATACCTGATTTTGTGTGAATTCAGCCTTATGCAGGCAGAGATAAAAATAAAGGATACAGGACAATCTAGCAGTTTAACCTCATTGTTGGCTCAGTGCGTTTCTAGTGCCACTAGTGCTCTGCTACTCTGTGAGTTAATATTATTCAGATTTTCTGGGTTTCTCATTTTGATACATGGCCTAGCACATGTGTGTCGTGTGTTCTCGGTGCAGAACTGGTTGGCACTGTTTGCCACTAATGTTTTTAAGGATGAAGTAGCAACAAGCAACTTCTGATTTCATAAGCCTGTAGCTTATCCACCAGGTGGATTTACAGAGTAACGCATTTTCAACCAGTCCATTTAGAACATACCCGCCAGTGTGTAAAGAAATAGTTTGCCTTTTGGGAAATTCTCAGCAACAAAGCAAATATGTGTATTGTGTGTGTGTGTGTGTGTGTGTGTGTGTGGCAAATTGAAATGACAACCTGCAGGCTCTCAGTTTCTGAGCTCCCATGGTTGAAAACCATAGTTCTACAGACAGAAAAACAGCCCCTCACAAGGTCATTATAATGTAGACAAACATGCATGTGTGTGTTATGTGTCATGTCAACACAGCCACCAATGTGAGTCACCTGGACTGTCCTCCCCAGTCTGGATACGTGAGAGGAGTCAACCATCCATGTGGTTGCGTCTGTGTCCCCATCTCAGGGTGAGTACGCTAACACACACTAAGCAAGTACGGTGTGTGTTTGTAGAGGATATGCTGGCCAGAGTTCAGCTCCACCATCACTACTACTTTAGCTTCTCTTTTTTGTATTTGAGTTTCTCTCGTTTGTCTCTTCCACTCCAGAGAGGCCAACAAAACCCAGGTGTTCAGCTTCTTCCAGACAGACCTGGGTGGCTTCCTCCCTCGCTCCGTAGTTGACTCGTTCTTCCCCTCAAGCATGGCTGAGTTCTACAGCAACCTGGCCAAGGCTGTCAAATCCCTCAAGGACCTTTGACACCAAGAGTTAAGAAATCTGCCTTTAATCCTGAGGCCTACTGACTGGTCAGGCCAAATGTTCATTCCATTTTAAACAGCAATCGGAACACCGAGGTTATCAAACGATCCCTTATTTAAAACGATCTCATCCAAGATTTATGTTTAATGTGCATTCTTATATTCCTGTGTTGCTGTGGGAGGAATCCAGTAAATATTCAATAGTCATCCCAGGGCTGGACTGGGACAAAAAACGGCCCTGGCTTTTTGGACCAGACCGGCCCACCAAAATCGCTCTCGCACCACCTATCTTCTCGCTCCTCTGATAATGTATATTACCAACAAACCGTGCCACCCTAAAAACACTAGAGCTGTATAATGAGTATGATGTCGGGTAAAGATGGTAAAAAAAGTTGTATCAAAGTAATATATCAGTATGGTGCTTAAAATTATAATCAATCATAATCTTTTTGTACATTAATATTATTAGAGCTAAATTTGTATCGACCTCTTTTGTAATATACATGCAGTCATTTCCCTGGTGCTTTTATTGTCAGTTGTACAAAACTAATACTGGTGAAAACCTGCTGAAACACTCATATATATCTTAAATTTTTTACCTGTGACTTAAAATGTAACTTACCAAAGTGTGAATATTTCGCTATAAATGTAATTAAAAACAGACTTGTGAAGGCTGCCAGATATTTACTAAATCTTTTAACTTTTATTTTACATTTATTGTAATTGCATCTTTTTTTATTACTCATTAAATAAACAAAATCATGGCAGCCATTTTACATGCAGTAAGAAAATAACAATACATAGGCTATATTCATCTTAAATATCACTCTTACAGTGCTATCTACATAAGATAAAGTATTTCAATATGAAACCTGGCGTCATACTCTGAAACCACGGCCACCAGAGGGGAAAACGATCTGCGCCCACAAACAACATGCAGCTACGGGCTGAAAAGCCTGCAGCTTGTTACAAACTCTACATTTGTCAAAGGAATGTTTTAGCACTCTGTGTCTACCAGAGAGGACAAACTCAATATTGGAATTATTGTTAGTTACTGTAGTTAGCTAAGGCACACAAACCTAATACTGCATAGATTTCTGATTCAGCCACATTCCACTACACACGTTTCTTACTGTCAAAATGTTTTGACTTAGCTTACAGCAGTATAGTTAGCCTAAAGCTGACATTTGGGTGTTTGACTGACCTGTGACAAAATGTTTGCTGCACACATAGACATGCTGAGTCAGGATCCCACAGTTTTCCCCTTCTAACTGCTGATGCCTCATGTCTGCATCTATTTTTGTCTTCTTAAAAGCTCAGTTTTTGGGTTCAGCAGCTTATATGAACTTATTTCTGGGTTCTTTACCCCGTTGGTAGTGCATCCTACCACACAGCAGCTTTTAGGCCTGTTTCTGTTGTTTGTTAGCAGACCGAAATGACGAGGAGGCACCCTCACGCATTACAAAGTTAATTGTTTTCCCCTCCGGTGTGGGCGGGGCTTAAATGTGCTCTGAACTATAAGGGGGAGGGTTTTAAAGATGTGATTATGCCAGCCCAGTGTCGATGTCAATTAACAACTAAACCAATGGGCCGATCATCTACCTGATTCATGATGCGCCGGTCAGAAAAAATAATAATATTAAGGGCTAGTGTGCCGGATGGCCAGTCCAGCCCTGAGTCAACCCCCTTACTCGAAAGCAGTTTACACACTGAAAAGTCCTAAAATAAGAACAATGACATGCATCTGACATAATCTTAAACTAAGTCGCTTTACATCTCTATTTGTGGGATATATTTATTTCCTCCAATCTAAAGAAAATAGATGTCAAATAAATATTTGCACATTGTAAAATGAATGATGAGACACCAGACATTTCCTCTTCATATAATTGCATACTTCAGTGTGTATAGTAAACATGCATGTTGCATGGACCTTATTTACCCTATGCTGGTATCAGATTATTGGTTTGGAGTACTGACTCATACCTCACATTTAATTGTTGGTGTTTAGTTGTTTGTGTTGTACTTGAAATGCCATCGTTATGCTCATCTGTGGACCCTGAAAACCCTGAATTTTATTAGCTACACTGAAGCACAGGTGGGATGGCATACAGTATGTGGCCTTTTTAAACAAAGGAAGCTTTTTTTTTTCTTTCTAAGAGAATTCCTTTTGAATAGGACAGGTTTAATGTTGGTCTGTTGAGCAGAAAATGTTTTCATGCCATTGGTTTCCGAAGTACATTTCTCTGTCTTTTTCTTTATATACAGCCCCCCATTGAAGGTTTAAGATTAGCGCATATGGTAATCACATATTTTAAGATGCAATGACTGTATTGAAATGAGGTCACTTCATGTGTAAAATAACATGATATAGGATGTAAAATAATACAACCGCATTATAGACATAAGTCAAAGGTAACCAAAACAACGCTAGAGAGCTTTAGTAGAGATGTTGTAAAGGAGACACTGTTAAAGTGTAAAAGATGTTTCAGTGTAATGTTGGAACGCCTGAGTGCATTAATGCTGTTATAGCATGGGCTCTTAGCAAAGGAACAAAGCAGACTGTTGGTAAGGTAGAGCGAAGCATTTGTATTGCTGCTATGGTCAGATGCATTTTAATGTGCTTTCTGTATTTGGGTCCAGTGTTCACTTCATTTGAAAACACCTGTCAAAAATTACAGTGTTGTGAATCCCTAAAAGTCTAGTTCTGTAATTAGTAGGTGTGTAACAGTACACACATTTCACAGTTCGGTATGTACCTCAGTTGGTACGTTTTCAGTACAGCAGGGAAAAGAAAATTTAAAAAATAATATTTCCGTCATTTATTTTAAAAATACAAGCGTTCACCAGTGGCTCATTGGCCGTAATTCTCACTGTAACAGTTAATTCACTCTAATGTTGTCAATAACAAAAAAGATCACAAATGTCAGTAATGCTCCATCATAAGACTCGGACCTGTTGATATTTTCTGCACAAATGCACTCGTTTATACAGGACCGGTACAACAGACTGACTATCATGGAAGGCACAGAGTGGTGGAGCTCAGGACTTGGCCCATATGCTTAAATTCTGTATTTCGTTTGACAGAGAATGGTCCTATATCTGCAGCGATAAACGTTTTAAACTCCACGACTGATGAATCCTTTATTGAATCTCACTCACGATCTCTTAGATGCTCTCTCTTGCCACTTTGACACTGATCTTGTAAAACTAACGTGTGGTAGTTTTCATTGAGAAGGACGACTGCTCTGCCTCGGCCTACCGCTGGTGTTAAACCACATTCTGTGACCTGAAACGGTGAAAAAGTGCATTATGCATATGATACAATAGATTTAATATTTCCACTGTTGTTTTCTTTAGCTTTTACAGCTTCTGCACAGCCCCCCCCCCCCATTGAGGAGCAAAGGCCGTATTACCTCACAGAATCTCTGGTTTAATGAGGGAGGAAAAAAAGAAAAAGTTCCAGAAAAACATAAATATATACGGTCAGGCTCATACGGCAGTCGCCTGCACCAGTCATAGTCTGCGTTACCATGGTGACCTTTAATCGTAAACCACTTTTGTACTGTGGTGGAATTTAAAACAAATTTGAGTTATTTACTACTGCTTGTACTTGAGTAGTTTATTTTCTTCTTTCTTCACTACTTGAGAGTGAAATATTGCACTTTTAAAATTGTATTTATTTATGTGACTCCAGACCGTGATCACTGGAGCTCAAATGCAACTACTGCTTTTTTACTACTGCATTTATTTGAGAGCTCTAGTTGCTTTACAAACTATGATTTTTTGCACACAAAACATGAAGAACTTAGAAAATATGATCCTTTTTTTTTTGTAGATTAAACTACCAAACAGTATATAAAAGAAGAGCCGAAATAATTAGGTGATTAGTTGGTTAGTTCAATTCAGTTTTATTTATATAGCGCTATATAACATAACAAGAGTTATCTCATAGCACTTGTTAATATAGAGCAAGTCTAAACCAACTCTATATGTATAGACCCAACATGTCCACCGTGAGCAGCACTAGGCGACAGTGGCAAGGAAACACTGCCTTTTAACTGGCAGAAACCTCGAGCAGAACCAGGCTCAGGGTGGGCGGCCATGAGTCATTCTTCATGCAAACATTTCATGGTTCCCGCTCTCACAATTTACCTCTAACAATGTTCTGGACTTTTGCAGTCATTGTAGTAGAGCATTCTGTATGAGCAAAAGGAAATGGGAATTGTACTTGCGGAACTTGAAGTGGACATTGAGAGTATTTCCACTTGTCCAGATTGAGACCATCTTAAAACCTTTAAGACACATGTAATACTTGAACAGAGGTCCATCCAAACTGACCATTGGCTTTATTTATATCGTGTCTTGTTTTCATTTTAAGAACTAGAAAGTGAAAATCTGTAATCATGTCTGTATTTAAAATCTTATCAATATAAAAGTTGCTACTTATTACATTTACATACATACTATATACAAATGTAAGTTATTCCTCAACTGCCAGAATCCTGCCAGTATGAAATGAATGAAGACATGTATGTGAGTCAGAGAAGGCTGGATGAAAGTTTTGATTTGTGTAGCAAACTGTTGGCATACCCACTTTCTTCAGAGCCTTCATGTGTGATAAGCCATACAGGGTGACATGTTTTAACTAGTCTTTTTTTTTTTTTTTCCAGTAGTATCAAGATTCCTTTCAAAATGTTTTGGTATTTTACCTGTAACATCTTTTTACCTCACAGTGTAGCCAATAATCTTAATGTAAGACCTGTTAATTGCATTCCACCATTTCCAAGTCAAGTGTGCCTGAGATGTTTATTGCTTACATGTGGATCTAAAGGCATTTTCATGAGTCTTGTTTAAGATGAGCTGGCAGGTTGTTTTTTTTTTTTTTATTCTATGTGAAATTGTCTCAATGTACATACATGTAGCTTCTGAAGTAAACGAAACACCGAATTACACAAGGAATAGAAAGGGAATGGAAACCAGAGCAGGACATATTTCTGGCATCCAAAGTAAATCAACACTGATCACCTTTTTCGCTTCGACCCCCATCGCTACCTGGGATTAACGTGTGATCTGTATCTGATTGCGTTATCTGGATAAACACAGCTCATGACAGGCCTCTGAATTTACACATACTATTATTAAGTGATGTCGTTACCTCTTCTGCCTGCATTGTGATTGGGTCTCAATATTCCAAAGGGTGTAGTTACAATAATCCTCCAGGGAAACAGTAGAACAAGAGCTTTGGCCATCTAACCATCATCCATACAGCTTTTCTACTGGGATGCTTCAAAATGCCTAAAAATAAGTTTATAGAAACACAGCTACAGTTTATCGACTAGCTGGTGAACATAGTGGCGTATTTAGCAGCTAAAGAGCTGCCAGGCGTTTCTTTAAGGAGTTGCTAGAGACCAAAAACCAGAGCTAAAAGAGTGAATATTGGACTTAATTTTACCAGGTGGGCAGAACTCTGTAAGTTCACCACATCAACTTGTTCACATCATGTTTCTGCTGCCTCAGTGGCCAAAAACAATTAAGTTATTGCAGGTTTAAGGGAAGTGACGTGAGAGTCGAGGTGAGACCGCTGAAGACCCCCGTAGGCCTCGCCTCGGTCACCTAGCTAACGATTTATACTGCAAGAGTCAGTTGGGAAGCCTGATAGCGCTAATGCTTGATTGGCTATCCTTCCTGTCATCTTTCATGTTGTAGCTGTCCCCCGTGAGTCTCCTGGCGCCATGTTGCTGTAGAGGCTCTCTTTAGAGGGAGGGCTTGTTTGTAGCTTTTTGACGGGCACTTTGAAATAGCTTGATTTTTAAGAATGTAGCCAAACTGTACAGGTATCACTTACACTTCTCTGAGACACCTCCAGATTTGCTTATCTGATTTGCATTCTGCATGAATGATACGGATCATTTGTTAATGCTAAATGGAAATGGGGTCTTTGTCCAGTTTATAGGAAACACTTGCTGGGACGACTCTGGTTGGACTGCCACCAAAACGTCGTGAGTTATCTGCGTAATCACCAGCAGCTTTTGCCCCAGACTTCTACCTGTTCCTAAACATATTTTGAGCCATCCTCACCCACTACAGGACCATGTTTACTGTAAACTGAACTTAAGAGTCCTCTGACATCAGGAAACACAACTTTACATCATTGGGAAAATAAATTTTTCTTAAAAATGATCTTAATCGAATCAGCTCACTTTTATATTTTATGTATTGATATGAAACATGCTTCAGATTCTGAGTTCATACAGAGCAGTGCAGCCGCATGTGATTCAGTAATGATTTACCCCTTATGCATACTCTTATCTCAGTGAAATTTGACCAACAAGCATTTCGCTGTTTACCCTGGTTGCAAAGTGTAGTTTGGTCAGAGGTTGGCGATATAGGCTGCATTTTATGCACGTCTGTAATCCTCCAGTAAATCGAGTAGAAGGACCTGGGAACAAAACAAGTGGCCTCGGCCATCTGACACTCTGCGGGACGTCCTCAGGAATTAGTTTGAATTGTTCCATCAGGTCGGCTAGTGTCGGCCACGTTTCATGCTGTCCGGAGACGAAGACCAATGAATGCTGAACGCTTCAGCGGAAACAGCTGGTCGGTCATGCGAGTTTTAAATGTTTGCTATGTCAGAACGTAATCGACAAAGCTGTTTCCATTTACCATTTAGTGCGTCAATTCTTTTTCAACAAAGGCAAAAACCACAAGTGAGCATTTTTGCGCAATTAAGATTTATCGAATTCTGCCATTTCCATACAGCTTCTGTAATTTATAACGTGTAAAAATACGTTTATGGAAATGCCACTAATGAGACCAAATACCCTGAGTAAATTTTGTGTTCCGTGACTGAGATTCAGATGCCAACTCCGTTCCCTTGTGTCCATTGACCCGGCAACTTGTGGTCCAACAACCAGCTCAGACATTTCTTGCCTTCTGTGTCACACTAGTTGTAGGTTGTCCATGGGTAATGAAATGACCAGTACAACACAATATATGTGAAATGATACATGTCAAATGCTTATAATTTACTCCTCTTACTGAAAGCAGTTGCTGCTACTCTTGACATTGACTTTTTACATTTAACAGTTTATCTTGTATTGTTCTGCACCCAGTTAGTTTTGTATTTCACCAGCATTAAAATGATTAATAGAAACATCTTGTTGTCCACCACTGGTCGTCTTCTTTAGCAGAATATAACAGAAGGTTCTCACACTCAACAATTTTAAAGCCGTCTTTCAGACTTGGAAGATGATGAAATGTCACACAGATTTTGTCCCGGTTTTGAACAGTGTTACGTTATTTTGGATTCTTACAGCAGATATAAGTCACTTTAAACATCTGTTTTGTAAAATGATATTTTCTGAGCGTACTGTAATAGAAAACATTCTTTTGTGGTTGCATACAAAGACATTCTATGGCACATTTGTGTCATTTTGAGCACAGAAAAAGGTTGGATGCACTAGTTTATATTTTTGTAGAGAAATTATGAGCATGCATAGAATATTTTAACCTAAACAAAGACATGTGTTGAAATGCACTTGATTTAAAGTTACAAACGCACACTTGTCTTCTCAAACCCTTGGACACGTGCTCACAGAGTCAGTGTTGTTATTCTGTTCTCTATAACACTATTGAGTGCAAAAGAGATTCATGTGCATGCAAAAAATAGCTTTCTGTGCTCAAAACGTCCCGTTGCCATGCTCAGGATTGAGACGCAAATACAACTGTAACGTTCCAGTTGAGTTTGGCTTGACGTAACCTTGTAAAATAGCACAAGGGTCAAACTCAAAGCGACCGAGTCAACCAAAGTGCATTATTCTGTTTGATCTTCCCTTTCCACGTACATACCGTACCACTACTGACAAAAATAGATGTTTGCTCTAATATACAGTGTATAATATTCTTCTCATACACGTGACTGCACAGTTGTTTGTTTTTTTTCATTCCATTACAGACTAAACATGTGTACTTCAAACCCATCACAACTGTCACTCCATCCAGTACAGCAGCACCACACATGTGTTGCTGGGTTCTATTGTTCTGTGCAGGTGTTGCTTTTATTGTGCACATCTCCTGTAGTCCCCCCCCCCCCCTCCAGGTTTGTGCGAATGTCTGATTTGAATCAGACTGATTTTTGAAGACTTCAAGACTGATATGTAAGCTGTTGTAGCAAGGGGGATGAAAATCTGAGACCGCCTGCCTCACATTAGCTTTCACGAAATGTTAAGTGGCTCACGTGGCCCGATTTGTGGCTTGCTGTTACGCACAGTGATGGATTAGAGCGGCGAAAATAGCTTGGTTCACATCACTGCTGTGGCATGAAATGACACAGGAAGTATGTATGCTTTCTCTGATGTCAGGTTTTCAAGGATACGGACACGTCCACCACCTCATTCTAGAGCTAGTGAACATTCCTTCTACTATGGAAGTGGCAGATGTCATGGAGATGAACAAAACTAAGTAGTTTGCATTGTCGGGCTTTTGAATCAATAATTCATGCACGCAAATTACTTTCTCTCGAATTACTTGATTTGTGTTCGGCACAAATTAACAGAACATAGCATTAAACTTGTTTTTCACATAAATTTATATTGAAGGGATGTAAAAGATAACACAATGGGAAAATGTATGCATGTCCACACATCTTTAAGTCAAAGCAGATCTACTGTTCATGGCCTGACAGTCTAATCTGGCAATAACACTCTGAGTATGTTTCTATGCACTATGAGTCGGTCTAGACCTGCTCCATATGAAAGTCCCATGAGATAACTTTGTGATATGTTGCTATATAAATAACATTGAATTTATTTATTATTCAGAATATGACAATATTCCGAATGTGATACAGACCTTTTTCCCGATTAAGACGTAGAACATGCCGATATTATTTGGGTTTTAGGAGCGTGTTTTGGTATCGAGGTGCAAAGGGGTTGAGTGCACTGACCCTAATAAACTTTCATTTCTGGTCAGGAATGTGATATGAAAATAATTTTTTTCAGAAGTGTCCTGGGCTACATCATGTCTATGGTGTACCACACTGACCTAATTTCTATTAGATTAATTAATGGCCAATATCGGTGTGCCTCAGGTGCTACGTTTGCATTATTCTCTTTGGCCTCTTCATTTGTAAGCAGCTCCCAGCGGCTGTGTCTGTCATTCGACCCCCCCCTGCCTCCTCCTGATGACCAGTGTGATGGGCCCTTCAGGTAAAGCTTTGATCATGTTCCAGGCCTCAAAGCGAGTCATGTCCTGCAGGCTGACTCCCTGGACCTGCAGCACTTCATCTCCATGCTGCAGACTGGTTTGCTCCGCTGCTCCACCTGACGCACACAAAAACACAGGAACATACTGTTGGGAAGCCTGCTCTACAAAAGTCGCTCATTATTATTATTATAATAATAAGTAGTAATACATAATGTTATGATAACTGGTTTCAATATGTTACCTGGGTTTCAGAATTGATAACATAACCACAGCAATTGTTTTCAATATTTTTTTTAAACTTTCCACACACAAAACGTCAAGCACACCAGAGAATGAGACTGAACCAGCATTCATTGCCAAGTTTCAGTAGTCAACAGTTTTACATAGTTGCCACTATGACAGAGTAGTAGGTTCTATTCCCTAGGTTCCATTTTGAAGATACTTGCACTCCAGCAATTAATCACATCCTCTCCTTTATAGTCAGGGTCATAAAATTCTTGGAACAGTTATGAAATTACAGGCCTGGAAATGGTTTGGAATTAACCAAATGATTTGCAAACGTTTTGAATATACATTATTTTGGCTATTGTTTAAAATGTTTTCACAAACAATCTCAAAACATGTCTAATGTTATGTGAAATACATTTCCTGTTTTACAAATTTCAAATCTAGTGCTACGCTGTGTGACCGCTGAAACGTCACTTCTATGATGTGATACACATTGGCGTATGCAGCTTGTTGGTGGTGGGAAGGTTTAGCAAGCGAGAAACAGTAGCAAGCGCTAGCAGTTTGCTTATGTGCAAAGGCCTGAGAAGTGTGTGTTTAATAATGTTTGGCTTTCGAATAACAAATGTAATACATGACTCGAAAGCGAGGCAACATTTGGTGGTCTGCGGCGCGAACACACGTCATCCGTACACTTTACAGCCGTACAGCCAACCATAATGTGTTACGTCATCTGTACATGCAGGACCCTGAGCAGATCTGCCAGGCCGAGCATATCTGCTTCCTGCACTGAATTTGGGATGGGGGGGCAGGTGAAAACCCACTATGTAGGAAATTACAGCAAACCAACAAAACAAGCTGTAATTTTAAACATTTATGCGTCATTACTTTTAAACTGATAAATGCTGCAAATGCTAACAATCACTGGAGCCAATGCAATATGTTTGCCATGATATTATTCCGTTCTACATTTTTGCTACAATGCCTGTCTTAAGGTAAAGCACACTGAAGGACAGCCTCAATTATGGAAATGTATTGTAAATTCATCTGTAAAGATGTGTGGAAACCCTGTACAGTCAACATCAGTCAAAGCAGAAACAGAGAGAATACAGCTGTTCGTTTTGATCCAGTGTTTTTAATATTGTTCGTAAATGTGTGCTTTTGCCATTTAAAAATGCATCATTTAAAAATGCACCTTTCTCTCTGCTAAATAACTGAACTCACTCTATAACATCTTAAATTTGACTCAGATTATTATCTAAACTATAACTTTCATGTGACAGCTTTCTTAAAAAGATATTTATAATATCCAATATAATTCAGATATCAAGAAAATTATTGACGTACTAACATTTCATAATGAGTTGAGTTTTAATAATTTCTAAATTGTTGGTGAATTTACACAATTTATTCATGTGATTTTTTCATAATGTCTTTTATTTATGACAGGGATCCACGGGGTCTTTAAAAGAATGAAAAGGTATTAAATCAGTTTAGATAAAATGAAGACCCTTGAAAAGTATTAATCTAATCTGTAATTTTACAAGATGTTTTTTTTTAAACAGAGATTCAGACAGACTGCCTATGAATTAATATAATTTATGGCCAATGTTCTATTTCTCAGGCCAAATGGTAATGTTTGCTGATGAAAATGTTTTGTTAAATCAAATTTGAAAATTAAAATGCAATATAAACAATGTAGCCTAATTGTGTGCAAGCAATATTGAAATTGCAAAATGAAAATGCTTTTGACAGTTATTTTTCAAAGGCTTAACCTGCTGCACAGTGGACAACGTAATGCAGTAAGCGAAACAGCGCCCCCACTGTATTGCATTTGCCTCTACATGTCACATGTATTGAGAATGAATGAATGTCGCTCTTTTGGTGTCTGTTCTTTTTTAAAGGCAGGTCTTCAGTTAGAAATTAATTTTCTCCTTCAGTATCTTTGTTCATTAAAATCTGAGTGTGCTTGCTTTAGCTTGATGTACAAGAAGACGTACTAACTGTAACAGTAGAAGGAGTTGACGTATTTTAAGTAGTACTAAGTAGTTGAAGGGGTTGAAGTATCTGAAAGTAATACATGTACAGTACATGAAACATTGCTGTAGTACATGATGTACTAGAACAGTTTTAAGCAGTATTTGATGTAATTGAAGTAAGTGTTGAAGCAGTACTTAAAGCAGTACTTAAAACAGTTGAAGCAGTAGTTGTAGCCTAGAGGTTGAAGTTTGAAGTTCAAACCAGTCAGCATCCTATAATAATGAAGAAATGACAAAGTAAAAATGTAGTGGTACTAAGAAGTACTTAACCCCTTCAACTGCTACTTTCTACTAAAATCACTTCAAGGCTTTTTACTGTAACAGTTCTTTATATATTTCAAGCTAAAGCAAGCACAGTCAAATTTTAATGAACAAGGTCACTGAAGTCACTGAACGAGTAAGTGACGTCTGAAGTCACTTCCTTGTTCTTCCTCGAACTGAAGACCCGCCTTGATGAGAGGACTGATAGATTGCATTTGCATTTTGACACCAAAAGATCGTGCTGAATATTGTCCAGAGTACTTTGAACATTAAATATCAAACAGCTTTTCAGTTTTCATTTTAATGTTGTTATATAGACGGGGATTGTTGGGTCTCTGTAAATAAAGAGTCGGTTTAAACCTTCTCTAAATGAAAAAGTGCCCTGAGATAACTTTGTTATGATTTGGCGCTATATAAATAAAACTGAAGTGAAATTGAATTGACTGTTAGGAAAAGTGGTCACCAGTGTCAAATAGCTAGCACATACACACCCATACGAGCATGTGAAAATGATAATGCAAATTGGATTATTGCATTTTCATTTTTACTCAAATAACACATGCATATGTGTAAGAAAGCATAAGCATGGAAATTGTTTCATTGCAAATATAATGAAATCATAAAATTTCAGCATCATCAGTGTACCTGTAAAGATCCTGTTGATGACTAAAGGTTTGTCTCCATGGATTGAGCCTTTTCCTCCCTCCAGAGTAAACCCAACTCCTCCAGCTCCTTTCACCAGCTCCAAACTCACCGGAGCTCCCTGCTCCTCCACTGCAACACGACACACAATCAACAAAACAGGGCTACGTGTAGCCTGCACACCTTTATTGTACAGCTGGGAAATTCAAGGTTAAGATATTGCCAGGTATAACTGATCTCATGGTAGAAAATGTGAGACCTTTTAAGGCCAACATGAACCACGGGGCTTATTTTCTGCATAATTTGAAAACCCTGTTTTAGAAAAGCATTGCAAGTCTATAGAGGCTCAAACATGACTCACATGCAGGGTTGGGCTCTTCGCTCCTGCAGCCTGCTCCCTCTCTTCCCTCCTCCTCTGCTCTCTTGCAGACGACCACCACAGCCAGCATCAGACTGCGGGCGTGACGCAGGACAGCGGTGGCATCAGCGTGTGTGACACCGCGCAGTGTCTGTCCGTTTATAGACAATACCTCATCTCCTTTCTGAATGGTGCCTTCCTGAGCTGCCAGGCCACTGGGAAACACTTTGTGGACCTGGACGCAAGACAACCAGTGCCATACACAGAGAGAGATTCAGAGAGTGTGTGCACAGTGTCTGTAGGATTTGTAGACAGTGGCACAAAGTGTAAAATGTACATTTATTTGTTTATGATAAGTATACTGGAGTTCAAGGCCGGGCCAAGTCGGTACGCTTTTCATTCTCTAGTATATTTCTCCAAATAAACAAGATTAATACAGTCAGTCAAATCAAAGTCAAACTGACACATAGCTTGGTTTTGGGTAGATGTTGTTCCCTATTTCATTCACCCTTGCAACACCTTTGCTAAAAATTGATTTCACCAAATACACCCAGGCCCAGTCTCCTCTAGTTGCTATGTCTCCAAATGCTAAGTAAGGATTTTCTAATGCTATAGTGTCATTCTTATGTAGTATTTTATACCTCTGTAAATTCTAATGTTTAAACTCAAAATGCATCATCTATCATCTAATATTAGCACCTGTGTTAGAACTAAGTGCGTAAAACTAAGTGATCTGCAATCAATGAATCATTCTTTTGTATGAATTGCACATTTTTGTCATTGCTGTTAATAAACCCGTTAATGAAAATACCACTGCGAACTCTGTTTTTTGACAACATTATTTGATAATGACAGTTCTTTATTTTATAATGCAACACTGATTAAAATTCAGTGATAAGCATAATGTTAAGAACTATTTCTTTATATTTTGAGTCGATATTCAATCTTTTAAGAACCACAAATGGAACTGATTGTTTTGGGGGGGAGACAGAAACCCCAGAGACAGATACCTCAATACCTGGACAAATAAAACCAAACCTATCTGCATGGACTCAGGAGGACAGAGTGTCACCTGCTGGCCATCAGAAGTAATAGCTAAAGATATAAGTGAATGAAACTTTGATAGAATCCAGAATGAATGAACATCCTCAACCTGGAGAGGCTCTCCACCCAGTGGTGGGATGAAAATCTTAGACAGCTAGTAACAGCCAAATGTCAGTGTAACCCTTGTCCTAATGTGATCAGTCTGAATCTGTAGTGAGTGCTGCTTACTGTGGGAGCTTTACTCTCCAGGTCAGACCCTCCAGCGATGCTGAAGCCCAGCCCAGCTCCCTCCTCTTTATGCAGAATCACAACATGGATGTCCACCAGTTGCTGCGCGAAATGAGGCAGAGTAGCTCAGATTACATGTTTAACTGGCTTAATCCTGAGCACTGTTCACATTCACATAACTTTATTTTCATTTCTAGATCACGTTTCCAATTAACGAACGAACACTTAACAAGACAACCGTTAAAACAAAATATAAACATGAAAAATTCAAATAAATAACATATTTTACAGACTATTCTTGGTGGCTGGTCGAAATTATATAGGGGATTGTTGGCGGTGGACTCATGACCTGAGTATTTCTAAAATCCTGACTGCTGCCCTGAAATAAATCTAACATATTTGCTGTGTCTCTGATACTTAGATGTTCAAAAGTGCATCTTTTGTTTTAATGTTTTTCTGTGAATGTAAAAGATTTGTAATCTGTTCCCAGTAAATCGCAATTTAATAAATGTGCAACTAAATTTGAATGCCCAAATTAGGAATTGTTTAAATGCAGTGTAAGGTTAAAGTATGTTTCTTCATCCCTTACTTCATCATCAGTGATGATCAAAATAGATGCAGCCTTTTACTTTAAACTAATCTCCATGAGTTTTATAACATATAACTTATATTTATACTTATATGAAGTGAAAGTTCTCTTTACCTTCAGCGTCTCTTTGTCAAGACCTTTGACTTCCTGGATCATCCTCTGTATATCCTGTGACGGGATGGCTGAGATGACAGAATGAGCGCGAGTAGTTGTGACTGCTGTCTCGTCGTGAGATCCCCCCTCCCCTCGCTCAATGCTGCACTCCCTCAGCGTGGCCAAGCTGTGACACAAAAAACACATTAGAGAGGAGGATGTCACCTCTGAGCATTGTGCAGGCCAGCTGTGTACAACTGTTCTGTATTAACATCTGCTCTGACCATATAAACTCACCACTGCTGCGCTGATAAAAGAGGAAGTGATATTTTTTTCAACCTGAACCCACTTCCTTATGAATATTAAACAGGGACAGTATGCTGTCTGCAGGAGAGACTACAAGTCACATTTACCCAAAGCTCTCTGTGGAAGTCTTACCTGACAGAGAATCCTCTGTCGGTGCCGTCCGGGGCCGGCTCAGATTCCTGAGGGTTGGCCAAATCAATTGCAGAGGGGTCCTCCAGGTTTGGGGAGTGAGAGTTGCCATGGCAGGGGTGCATGGGTAGAGAGCGCATCAGTGCGTGTGAAACCTGGAACAAGAATCACGTATATTAAAAGAATAAGATTCAATTAATATCTGGCTATTCTTGTAGCAAACGGTATGAGGATACCGCTGTTTTCTGCGTCACCTCATGTCATATTGCAACCGGTTGGTTTGTACATGTGGGTGATGTGTTGGGTACTATTTTCAGAATTTTCATGCGGCTCCAGTTGCTCTAAAATGGCTGCCGGTGAATATGTCTCCAAGTGAGGTGTAGTGCCATGATCATAGATTTCATGTATTTTCTCACAATCGTCACGTGGGACAGCTCAAATTCACACCGTGTATGAGGACTGTAGTGGTTATAATAACACTTCAGATGTGTTTATCTCCAAGTGGTATAGATAATCTGGATAAAATGTTGTTTGTAGTTTGTTTACAACTGTGTGATTGACTGCTCGACCCATTGGACTTTCTTATTGCAGTGTTGCTATATTCCCAGATCACACTTATTACCTTGGTGAGTACACTGTTAATAACAATAATAATGAGGGTCACAACCACTAAAATAAGCTGTAATAAACTGGAATTTCTCTTTAAATAATATTCACGTGACAAATAACTTACATTACCACAGTTCCTCGTGACAAATTACCTGGTTACTGAAGGAGAGGATTTTCCCTAAACTCTCTCCCTCCAGGTCTCTCAGGGGGTGACTATCTGTGGGTGGGGCAGCACTCAGAGTTGTGCTCAGCAGCATTCCTTGGCTCTGTGCGCCGCCTTCCTCTGTCCCCTCTGGAGGATGTTCCCTCATAGCTGTGCCTCTCGTAGACGTTGTAGGGGGTAGGACCTTGGACTCTGTGGACCTGCAAAGATCCACTCCTTCCAGCTCAAACTCCTGTTTCGATGGCAAGACATTCCTGTCATCATGGACTGGAGCTGAATGAGAATCATGTATCACTGAGTCCAGATCACTGCTGATGGTGTCAGAAAGTGGGTGATCTGTGGAGGACTGGATGTAGGGAGGTTCATCTTCATAGGACTTGGCTCTTGTTTGACTACAAGCTTCAGTAGCGGAGGAGGTGATAGCAGAGGGTGTAGTAGAGACAGGTTTGTCCCTAACAGATTCAGGCTGCTTTGCCCGGATCTCTTTGGGGATTTCATTTGGGCCCTTCCCATAATCTCCATGTAAGGCAGGGTGACTCTTGGACTCCTCCTCCATCAGAGGAAGGGAAGTGGAAGGGGCCACAGTCCTCCTGTTGTCCCCCTTCTCTGGACCACCCTCTGGACTGGAAAAAGTCTCAAATGAATGGATCTTTTGTTTGATTGACAGGTTGGCTGCAGATGAGGCTGATCTGACTCCGAAGCTTCTGTTGAAGCCCACAGCAGGCCTCTGTTCAACTTGCTTCTTTGGGTCCTGCTCATTCCGAATTTTCCTCAGACTCTGGCGAAACCAGGTTGGCTTGGGTGCCACCGGGGGCCCTTTCTTCTCTCCTGGAGACGTTTCAAATGCGTTTTCAGGAGTCATGTCAGATGGAGCATCTGTAGTCCCATCTGTGGCTGTGCCATTGAGCTCAGGGGTGTTGTCTTCGTCACTCATGGTAGCAGGCTTGCTGTGGACGTTTATAGGCTGTGTCCTGACTGCAGCGTGGCGACGGTGATGGTGGTGGATCTCGGGTACCACTTCAGGAGAGCTGTCTGAAAGGCGAACCCAAGGATCCTGAAGCTGCTCCTGGGAATGTTGTTTAATACAAACCTGTCTCCTCAGAGCTCCTCTCTTTGGCTGTGAGCACAGCACATCTGATGAACCACCTGTCCACACAACACAGAGAAAAGTAGAAAGGTCTGAAAGGTGGTAACAAAGCAAGACTAAGAGTCTACAGCTATGCTAGCAGCTCTGTGAGGCTGTACTTAGACACAGCGGTGCTTTGAAATGCATGCTAATATTAGAATGCTACTGCATGTTCACAGTGACAACACTGACATGCTGATGTTTAGCAGGTATAATGATTACCATGTTCACCAACTTAGTTTTGCCTATCAGCATGATAACACTTGCTAATTAGCATTAAACACAAATTGAATTGAATCTGTACAAAATTTCATGGCAACCTATACAATAGTGACTGAGAAATTTCACTTAAAGACTAAAATGTGAACCTCATGGTGATGCTAAAGGAAAATTTACGAATTCACCAAAGTAAGTAGGAATCACCAATCTTTTGCAGGTAAAACTGGTAGATGTACAGTATACACTAATCAGCCATAACATTATCAACATTCAGGTGAAGTGAAGAATATTGATTATCTTGTTACAATGGCACCTGTCAGTGGGGGGGATATATCAGGCAGCCAGTGAACATTTTGTCCTCAAAGTTGATGTGTTGAAGCATGAAAAATGGACAAGTGGAAGGATGTGAGCGACTTTGACAAGGACCAAACTCTGATGGCTAGACGACCGGGTCAGAGCATCTCCAAAACTGCAGCTCTTGTGGGGTGTTCCCGGTCTGCAGTGGTCAGTACCTACCAGAAGTGGTCCAAAGAAGGAAAACCACTGAACCAGCGACAGGGTCATTGGCAACCAAGGCTCATTGATATGCGTGGGGAGTGAAGGCTGGGCTGTTTGTTCTGATACAACAGAAGTACTACTGTAGCTCAAACTACTGCAAATGGTAATGCTGGTTCTGATAGAAAGGTGTCAGAACACACAGAGCATCGCAGTTTGTTGCACATAGGGCTGCGTAGCCGCAGACCATTCAGGGTGTCCGTGCTGTCATAATGTTATGGCTGATCGGTGTGTATGGACTGTCAGAAAATGCTGAAAAATAACTTAATCTAATCTACCCAGTTTGATCAATTTATTTCTGAAAATTTTAGATTTTTTAAATTGCAACATTACAGCTTTTATTTCTCGAAAGTCTTTTTTTGTGATGGCCCTCATATTAAATTTTAATAATAAATATATATATAGAGAGATATTGCAATACAAAATTACATATATCATGATAGAGGATTTTATTAATATCCTGTATGTATAACACACTAAGTTGGGTGTGGTGTCAAAATTTGGCAGTACTACCTTTACACATGTTGCCACAGTTGGACATCATCATACATTTTAAGACAACTATATACAACTAGGATAATTTAAAGTGAACTAAATCATATGAAATTTTATATGATCTGTGATTTTGCTCAAGGAGCTCTGGCAACCTTGGTGTAACTAAAGCAGGTGATCATCAACATTGCAGCCCCAGTTGAACTCTGTCATTATATCATGATTTACTGCCACACAAAAATCCTACCTCAAACAGGAAATGGAACCTCAGTTACTTTCCACTGACATACTGATAACTGCAGCACCAGGTTCAGTGTGCTGTCACATTGTTGAATCAACTGCCTGATTAATCAGCTAGTTCTGAATTTGCATTCAAGTGCTTAAGTAATAGCACTTACCTGTGTGTAGTTTGTTGCTGGGGCAGGCTGCGGTGTCTGGATGACTGAGATCTTCTTTGCTCCCCTCTGACTGTTCTCTTATTCGTTCTGCTTCCTGCTACACAAACAGGAAGTATTGTGTCATGACAGCTTCTCTAGCAGCGACCACAGAGAAGTGCAATAATGTACCCTGCTTCCGCTAAGACATTCATCCACATCACTGCTACTGCTTTAACAATGATTCCGTCAGTGACAGGCCCATAACTTAACCAGCAACACCCGTGATGCATACCAGTAGGGGTTAAATTGGGATTTGTGGGGAGAGAGATCCCTTATCCAATGTTCTGGGGTGGGGTGATTTCCACAGAACACACAGTTTTCATAGATGTCGAAATGTATTAGCGTTGAGAATTACAGCTCTTTGAAGGGAAGCTGTATCTCATGGTTCCATCATTGTTTTTTTCTTTTGTTTTAGGGCACGGGGGTCTCTAGGTTTATCTGCGAAATAGTCACTAGAACAATGACAGGGTAAGATTTTGATACGATTTAAACTTAGACATCCCACCAATATAATTTCATTTGGCATGTGTGGACTAGGTTTAGCAGCACGAAATGACTCGTATTGCCAGACCTAATGTCAATGATCTGCATTGTGGCCATTACACAGATGACGCTGTATCTCTCTGTCAGTAAATTTACTATTTTGAATGTACACTCTGGATGAAATGTGTTATGTAAATAAAGTTGCCTTGCCTTGAATGCAGTTCATGCAACACTGTATCTGGCTGCTTCTCACTGTTCAAGTAAAATGGAGTGGATTTAGGTCAGGCAGTGAAAATTGGGCACAATGATCAAAAGAACGGCTCTCAGCAAGTACGACTCGGTTCCCTTCGTTCATGCCAGGAGCTGGATCGTTCGTGAACGTAACATCACTAAAATGTATCACTTAACAAATGGGACACACCTGTTTATATTGGATTTTAGTGCACACTAGGCATGTCCTATTTATCCAGTGTAGTGAATAGTACCCTTGCTGTGCCCCTCTCTCAATCAGGCGCTGTGTGATGGCGACAGCTATTTAATAAAGTCAATGAAAAGGAGCATTGAGGAACGTTCAACATTTATTTGGTAGGTGTAAGAAAGTGTCTAAGAGTAGATATTTCAAGCCAACAGTGTGAGAGTTGGCAACGCTGTGAAACTGAAGGAGACGGAGCAGAGCACCGACAGGGTACGATTTGGATGTCAGGAGGCGGAGCTCTAATCTGGGAACCAGGCGAACCTCATGTTTTATTGGCTTTGGCAGATGAATCTGGTCCCTCTCCCATTCAAACAGATCTCCAGCCCAACTGGCCCGGTTCAGGCCAATCACAACCGTTTATTTTATATTATATATATATATATATATATATATATATATATATTATATTTGATACAATGACTTTACAGAGGAGCGTTGTTGAGGCATTTTTGTAAACCAAGATGGCTGACACTGATGTGGAATGTTCTAAATCTGCTATCACATCAGTATTAAACAGACTGGATTGTAAATTTTCTCTAAAAGAACAAATAGCTGCACTTAAAATTGTTGTTGATAAGAAAGATATGTTTGCTGTACTTCAGACAGGATTCCCTTAGTGCTATGTTTCTTAGCTCTGATTGGTTGTAGGTCTGTCCAGGTGCATTTAGGCCTGCATGTGTTGCTCATGAAGGTTTCTCTTTTGATCTGAACTAGTAGGAGCAAGTCGTCTCCGAGAGTAAATCGTTAATTTTGTTCATTTTCACATTCACATTGCACAAAAACAAAAATATATGAGTTTTGTTTTTCCCACGTGACTGCCACACAGGCTCAGTATTAAAGTATTAGAAAGTAGTAGTTCTTCAAATCGTTCGTTCATTTTACATAATACAGCAACACAGGTTCAGCAGTGGAGCCCCCCCCCCACTGAAAGAAATGAACGAATGTCTCAAAAAAAAAGAGTAGTTCATTTTACTGAACAGGAGTTAATGATCGAAGTCACTAAAATGAACTGGGTACCACATCACTATTCTGCACCTGTTGATAACGCCCCTTGAAAATTGAAAATGAGCTGAGAGGTTCCAGATAATTCACATTTGGTGGCTCTGGTGGCTCTGGCCCAATTTAACCCCTGCATTGACAGACATGCACTGACATGCTGACATGCACATGAATACACACAGATATGTGTAAAATCATGCGTAATAAGCACGATCAGAACATAGGTTGGGCTTCTAAGCACCACATTATGCATTTACACTCCTTATTTCACCTCAGTTCATTTAAAGGCCATTTACACACGCAGAGAAGGATACACACTTACATACATGGCCAAAAGTATGTGTACACCTGAACCCTAAGATTGGACGAGTCTGCAGCTCCCAACTTTCAATGCCAAAGTAGGAAGTACAGTGCACAGTATATAGTGAGGTGAAAGTTTGCATTCTGCCACAGACCTGCTTGTTTGCAAAAAAAAAACAAAAGGTAACCACAACTTCCTTAACCTTAACCTTAACCATACCATAGTTGTCATGCACAGACTGTAGAAAGAAGGAATTGTAAAAACCCGCACATTAAAAAAATATCAAGAAATGTAATCCAGGGTGCTGCAGAATCATCCAATTACAATGATCTTGTCTAGTGATAAGGTTGTATAGCAATGTATCATTGTTCAACATTTCATTCCAAAATTCCATTCCAAGAGAACAATTTAGTATTGCGTGCAGTGGTCCTCATATTTTAGTTTAACAGTACTTTCTATTAAGGTATCCTTTATAAAGGGTTTGTAAGCTGTAACTAATGGCTTTATTAATATTGACAAATCATTTACTAATGACTAATATGGCTCAGTTATAAGTCATTCATGAGAACAACGTCTGCATTGCAGTCTGGGGGAAAGGGCTGCTTTTACATTAACCTATTAAGTCTGCAAGTGTAAATGTCAATAAGTTGTGCAAATGACTCCTAACTGATTTAGAAAACATTAACCCTTAATAAGGCCAATAATTACCTCTTATAAAGCCTTACAAATTGTACTACTTTAAAATGTAGCAAAATATAATAAAGATGAACAGCAATTAAACACTGTACTCTACTGGCATTGTACTTGACTAAGCTGACAGCTTTACATTTAATTAAATCATAAAAAGCCAAAAGCACTTAGCCACATCACTTCACATACATTCCTTAAGAGTAACCTCAGGATCTTTCGCAAGGCCTTGTATATATTGCTGAAGAGCTGCAGGCAGTAGAAGGAGAGGAGCAAGTTATATATTACTCTTTTCAGAAAAAGCATGATTAGTACATTGAGAGAAACAAGGTTAGTACAAGTAGGATCAGTACATTGAGACAGACATTTGAGCAGGTAGCAGTCCCTCCACCACCTCATCTGCTGTGTCAGAGAAGGAACTCAGAGTGGAAGTCAAAACGCAAACTGTGGGGCAGATATTTGACAGCTTCTGTGCTCTCAGATATAGTTTCAACGTCCATATATGGACACTGTATACTGTTTGATAAACCAAATTAGCCATCTGAGCAGCACCCACCTCTCGCAGAGTGGAAGGTCAATACAGTGAACAAGAAAAACCTACATAAATTAGATTTGGTCATTTTCAAATGAAATATTTTAAGAAATACTTTTCTCTTTATCTGTCCATATCTGTGCCTGATGTCTGCATCTGTGCATGTGTTGCAATGTCCAGTTGGAAGACTGAAAATTACAGAGTTAAGCCAATTTGGTTCATTAGCCTGGTGAGCTAACGATCTGTAATAGGTGAAATTTAGCAAAAATATAAAGTTTGATCTCAGGTCATGTTTGGGTCTCAAATCTGGAAGTACCAATCAGGTTTGGCTAGGTTGGATTTTAGACCCTGGTGCAGACTGGGTCTGAGCTCAGTTTTATACATAACTCTATCCTTTTGGTCAGAATCTCTTTATTTTACTTATATATAGAAAATAGGTCACAGGCCAAGTAAACAAAGTAAATTCATATTTTTGAAACCAATTTCTTATCATTAGTTTAACTGTATACTTTTGCATAGCTGTGTTGTATGTGAACCTTTGAGCCCTTGGCTTGCTCCATTTTCATGCCTTTAAGTTTCAGGCTTGTGGCATTAGACACAGAATGGCTATATGGCAATCTGTATGAATATGAATCGATATATATATATATATATACATTCATATATATATATATATATATATATATATATATGAATCCATAGAGGA
>JAVQJF010007632.1:0-10958 GCA_036023855.1 Gadopsis marmoratus
GTATTTTATGGAGTGAATAAATACTAATGAATATATACTAGTGAATAATAATATGCTGACACTTATTCCTGTAAGGTCTGTTGAGCATGTCATGTACATATTTGATTGATGTTTGATTATTCATTACACTTTGGACTCGAAGCCAGCAACACCGTGTCCGCTTCATTCCTGCACATTTCTCCCCTTGCAGGTTCGCAATACAAACAGTTGCTTATTTACACACCTAGCAGTTATGGAGCAACATTACCGTTCATTTGGAATCGAGTTTCCGGCCACCTGCAAGTTCAGTATTCACTCTCTTTTAGCTCTGTGTTTGGTCTCTACCAACTTCTGAGGGCAAAATCAAGCCCTTTAGCTGCTAAATGCTGCACTATGTCCACCGGCTAGCTGCTAACTGTGTCTGTCTGCTGTTTGGTGCCGAGCAGGTGGTGTACGGTGGGTTTTTGGAGATTTTACGCTGAGAACAGCTGCCTGCGGCAGTAAAAAATGATACTAAGAAAGCAGTGAGAGTGACCCAACACAGTAACCCAGCAAACAAATAAATGTCCCAAGGACTAGTGCTCCTACTCTAATTACATGCTATATTTTTGCCACAGATTAGTAAAGAGCTGTCTTGGATCAAATATGATATGTCATTAGTCAAAGCAGCAGTCAGATCAGAGACATCCTAAACAGTCAAGAGGCTGTAGAGGAACCTGAGTTAAAGGACAAATCCATTCTCTGGTACTTCAAGATTTATTTTATATGGAAGGGGTGACATTTTCTACTACTATACCAATTGCCCTTCAACTTATCTCTTCTACCTCTGCTTCCTGTTGATTTCAGAGAGACAAGCCAAAAAGAATGGATTTCAGCATATTTAAATCTGCTATTTTGGCAGAAATAAAAGCTAAATTGATCATCACGTAAAAAAATTTTTTTTTTTATATGAGAAATGATTTTACAGTAATATGCTTCAAACAGTCGGCTGCTTGTCTGCGAATCCATCATCTTGTCAATCCAAAAGCAAAGACTCCACACTGCTTTTATTGTTACTGCAGCCGTTTATCTGGAGACAATAATGTTGCCACGTTATCTTCACAAGTTCCAAGTATTGTTACAGGTTTTTAAAACATGATATTGAAATTTTTCCTTTGGGGCACATGCAATGCATGCAGATTGATATCTACAGGAAATGTCTTTAAAACTTAAATGAATCCACATTAATATTACCTGAAATCACAACACGTTTACAAAATAGTGCAGACAATTTCTATGCTACCATGCTATCTGGCTTCACTCTCCGTTCTGTGTAATATCTTTATGCATGCCTATAAAACACACACACGCACAAACACACACACATACTGTATATACACACACACACATTTGGTCAGTAGGCTGAGCTGATTATGCGTGACCTCTGCAAATACCAGCAAAATGCCAGCAAGGAACACACAGAGGTCTGATATAGTACGAATGTAGTGGGTACAATGAAGGGACACGTATATCCATACCAGCACATTTGACTTACACATTTAAACTATACCTCAAAGGATTATTCATTAAGCAAACCTTTGTCACATGGGACCAGATTTACAATCATTCTCATTATGAGTAAAGTTCATGCTTTAAATTTTTTTTAGAATAGGAGGCCATTTCCCTGTGAGGTCTGAAGTACAAAAAAACACACATACTGTATATATGCAAGCAAACATGCACGCACACATTCGCCGTACCAAAAGGGAATCTTTATGACATCTGGGTTGTTATGACTCAACTCTCCCTGTAATATACTGTATGTGTGTCCGTGTTTGGTATTTGGCTTACTGACTCACCCCTATTTTGTCAAAAGAGTGATTCTGCTGACTCCAGTGTTATGTCCTTAATCACTGTGTGTGTGTGTGTGTGTGTACACTGCAGGCTTGTGTTTCTCTGTACAGTGTATCCTTGTTTGTATGTCTTTAAGTGTGTATGTTAGTTTGTGTACATCCAGTACGTGTGTGTGTGTGTGTTCGCTTGTGTGTGTGCTTGACTATGTTCATGTGTTGGCTAATGGGTTTTGTCAGTGTGACTGAACTGATCTGAGGTCAACATAGTTGATTAAAGAACTCTGCCTACACATTTACCAGCACACAGGCTACCTCTCCATTCTAAGCCTCCACTTTACTACTCAGATTAAAAATTTACTGCTTGCAGTCACAGACAGTAAATCCACTGCTTCACATTATTAAAAGTTTGAATGTCTGCAGGCAAAATGAGCATCTGAACTGGTATTAGCGGATGGAGACGGATTGGGAAAAGAGCAAATTGTCACAGTGAGAGTGCGATCGTGTAGTTCCGCTCTACATCTCACTTCAAGCTGAGCAGTTCTCTGTCAGCTGTATTTTGAAGTGAAATTATTATTATTGTGACATTATATTCTGGTTGTACTTACAGTCAATATTGGTTTTACTTTAAAGGACTGGTTTGGATCTTTTCAAGTCTTCGGTATATAAATGCAATACTCACAAGCCATGTATGTAATTTTTTGCCAATTAAAAGAATAATTAATGCCAAAATGCCCAAACAGCTCTGGTTGCATCTTCTCAAATGCAAATATTAATCTTCTGATATTAAACTCAATATGTTTGGATTTTGGTTGGACAAAACAATCAAGTTGAATATCTCAACTTGGGCTTTGAGCATCAGTAGTTCATGGATACATTTCCACCACCCTTTCATCCACTTCAGCCATCCATCAAACCCATAGAATACAGTGGCTGTGTGTTTGGAAATGAACGCATGAACTCTCTTAGTTGAGTCATTACACAAATTGACTATTCTCTGTGTGGCTGTGTGACCATCCAAGTTCTGACAAATATCAAAAAGTGTGTCTTTCTACAGTTTCTTAGCTTAACATTCCACTAATGCAGTTGTAAGGTTAGGAAAAAGAAGTGCACTTTTTGAGAAGCACAGGATAGGCCTGTGGCTCAGGTGATAGACCAGGTCGTCCATTAATCCCAAGGTTGGCAGATCCATCCCCTATCACTGACCTTGAACCCAAACTCAGGCCAGCGATGGTGTGTGGTGAATGAGACCAATAAACCATGAAGGCTGAAAAGCACTATGTCAGTGAAGTCCATTTACTCAACCTCTCCTATAGCGAAATACATTCTGTCAGAATGGGGCATTATTATTGCAGTAAGAACACACTGAACTGTTTAAATAAAACAGTGACTCGAATTACATACATGCTTTTCACCCCTACAACCAACAATCTCCCATCTGATCTTTCTATTCCCATCAGTGTGAGTAGAGTTGGCACCTGACTGCTCACACAACACAACACACATGTCTAACTGTGACACACACACGTTCCCACTAAGACAGATTTTTTGCCTCACAGCACTTCCCATCTTACTCACACATTATTTTTCTTTTTCTTTGTGTATGTCTACTGTACTATCTTGGTGTGTTTCCATGTTTGTGTGTGAGGGTTTGAGTGTGTGTGTGTGTGTGTATATGATTTTGTCATAATGTGTGTGTTGGCATTTTGCTGTTGTTTGCATTCCTCTGTTGGTGTCATGTATTAAACATGGCTTACTGATTATTTCCTTACAAACTCTGGTGCTCGTGCATTGAACCTTCATGATGAGTAAATATGATCTAAAACAGTGGATGGAAAAGTTGCAAAAACATTGTTAACTTAAAACAATGTGAAACATGTTCATATACAGAAGTTATCTTCAATTAGGAGACAATTATAAATTTATAAGTTTAAGCTGTTTACAATCATGTTTTCATTCTGTGTAGTTAGATTTGCAATAAAAGCAATGAAGGTATTTAATTAAAAGACAATTGGTTTTAAATTTGGATTTGAATGGACTCATTTAGTTATTTTAATTACTGTAGTCTCCCTCTCAAGCTGTATTACCTCACACTGTATATTGAAAATGGTGCATTTACATAAAACATGTTTGTATATGTATTTGAAATTTTCAATGGGTTATTTGAGTAGCTGCAAAAACAAATGGCACTCAGCACAAGGTTTTATGTTTATGGAGACAGATGTTGACATCTGATCAGCAAGAGATATCTCAATATCTCACCAGGGAGGATAAATAAAAAGAATTGGATGCTGCTAATGTTACTAAAATGTGATTTGTGGAGACATCCACAATCAAAATGGGTTTCTCAGAATTTTTAGGCTATTTTATGTTAGCAAGTCCCATGAGCTCATTTTGAATTATTGTAGTCATATTTGGAAGCTCACACGATGAAGAGACTGACAGATCCTGCAAGCTTATCGAATAAAATACCAAGGTCACACACAACTGCACATCTAACCAAATACTCCTTCTAAAATGGATAAATATAGTGAGTGAGTTTGTACCAAAGGAAAGAATAAATAAATCTGCTGTGAAATTGTTCACAAGCCAATTTAAAACAAAAACTGTTCACATGTGTGAATAAAAGTTTGGATATAATGAGGCTCAATGAGGCTTTCATGCGACTCTGGTATTTCTTATTTATATCTGGTTAAACCAGAAGCGGCCAGTCTCACGTCACTGCCCCTGCATATGTCCCAGAATGCACTGGGGCCTAGTGGGCGCGTCTGGATTTCACACAGCTCATAGAGCCAACATCAACACAGCTGTACAGTTAGTGTGAGTCTGAGAAGTGTGGTTTGGTTTCAGTCCGTCCTTGTCTAAAATATTTGATTTAATGAGGCTCAATGAGGCTTTCATGCGACTGTGGTAATTCTATTTTATACTTGAGTGAAATGCAGCAAAGCGTGACCTGACGCCGCAACGCTGCTTCTTATGACTCACATCTTGATTTTGACTTGAGATCGACAACCGCTGTCTACTCTTTCTTCCTCCTCATCTTTCTGTTTTAATCTTTTCACTCTCCTTAAAAAATAAAAAGTACCAAGTCTACTAGGATAGACTTGGTACTTTTTATTTTCAAAATGATTTTACCCTGCCGTCCTGTTATCTTGGCTCTAACCTAACCTAGCCTACTAACTTAGCATCCTTCAGCATTTCTTTGTTGTTTTTTTTCTCACTTAATTTTTACACACATCAATTAAAATGTTTGTTTTTTTTAACATTAAGGTATTTATTTTTCAACTTTTTAAGCTTGTAATTCACTCACAACATTTTTTGCTTTTCATCAGAGAGAGACAAAATATTAAATTGTCGACATTAAACTTTAAATTGCAAGGATTCACCAGGCTTTATTTTGGAATAAAATGCAGACGCCAGACCCACCATGAAAGAAAAATTTATCTTTTTTTCAATTGCACACAATTCAATTATAATAGATTTTTCCTTTGATTTACAAAAGAAAGACATCAAGAGGAAACTGTCACACGAGGTTTCACATTCATGAAAAAACACTGCAACTACAATATGAATTTTTCAATGCATTGTTCTTTATTTGTAGAATAGAGATGAGTTCCACACATGTACATGCACATATAGCTAAATGTGTGACTGAAAGAGGTGAAATGTGAGAGAAAAATCAAATCTGGGCAGTCAGTTCAGGGCAGAGCCAGCTGCTCATTCATGCCTACTTTGAGAACTCATGTACATTGTGTATATTCTACATCACCAATTTTAAACACACACACACACGCACACAAATATTACTTTCACATAGTGCACACATGCCCTCAGGCTTCAAATTCTGAATTAGTTTTTATTTGTTGTTTTTCCTTCTAATATTTTGCACTTTTTAATATGCTTTCACTGATGGTTGAACTACAACTTTTAACACACACACACACGCACACGCACACGCACACGCACACACACACACACACACACACACACACACACACACACACACACACACACAAAAGGCTAGAGTGATCAAGCATGCAATAGAGGACATAAATCAGTCAGAATTGTTGGAGGTAGGCTGGATACAAGAGCCAAGCTTTTTGTCCTGCTGCGCTGTCTGACAATGGAAGCTGTCACATAATCTCTATATTTAAGCCATGAAAGAAGAGGATTCAAATGTACAAATTCAAAGTTTTATTAAACAAGACTAGACTGTAAACTGATCCACTTCCACTTGCTCTTTCTCTTGTGTTGTATTTCTGACAAAGCAGCTGCTCGATGAGTTTTTGCTGTAGTATTAAACTGTTTTGCTGTTACAGTACCACCAGGAGCCACAGGACGGCTGCCGCGATTGTGAACAAGGACGGAAATCTTAAGGATTACAACTTTACAGGAGTTGTTGGTTTTCGTTCGTATACTATGGATGTGTCTCCTAAGGCCATGTACCAGAGTGTTCAGAATGTACAAAACTGCTGATTTAGATAAAAAAAAAACTAATTTAAAGATCTCTGAATGTACAGGATGTACCCCAGTGTTGGACCTTCAGGCAAATCTGTACAGAACAAGAACAGATTGCACATCAAACCTTTATTGTGAATACAAATCAAAGAGACTATTAAAACCACAATAGCTTTCGATGTTAATTGATCCATTGTACAAATGAGAGTAGACAGTCAATATCAATGACTGGCAAACAGAAAAGATTGCAACGTTAGTCTGACGTTTAGAGAAGCAAACTCTGACTTTGAAAGTTCAACAGAAGGTGAAATTCTTGAGCTGATTGGGAAAATGTGCAGTTTTCTCTGCTGTTGATGCACTAAGGGACTGAGCGCTCTTTGCTTTGCTCTATAATCTACAGGACAAAACTGTGACCAACCAGGGCCTATCCCAGGTGTAACTGTGTGTACTCACTCCCTGTGCGACTAGACCTCAGGCCACATCTATAAATCATGATTGTTCTCATTTCCTTTTTCTCACGTGCTTGCTGCAGTGCTGTTGCTGCTTTATGTTCTACTCTCTGTAACTCTACGCTTAGGACCTAGTTGGACATTCTGTTAGTATTGCTCCTCTTGATTTATTACTGGTGAAGTCGCTCCTACTTGTTGAACACCCAGGCAATACTTCGGCCTTGACTGGAGTGATACGAGAGAGCAATGAACGCCAGATGCAAAATAATAACAGGTGCACTAGCAGTAATGTGCGCATGTTCCAGTGCACAGCCGTATGTACATACTGTACACAAGCTAACACACAACTGTGCATGCACGGACACAGAACCAGACACACGCTCACATTGTAATTTACAGTATACTGTGTCCTTGATGAGAGGCCCGCCGAGCTATTTTGAGTGTCCCACTTAGGCAGTGAGGCAGCTAAAATCCATACATCCTTCTGTGGCACTGAGACACAAAAACACATGCACAGAGCTCACGTCTCACACCTATTAAGGTCATATGCCTGCTTTGGATACGCATTTTCTGTCCATCTCAGTTTGATTTCTCTCAATAAATCAATTTCTCTAATCAACTGATGCAGTGATTGATAATGCTGACCCTCAGATTTGACCTTGGATGAGCTGAATAACTCACTCTTGTGCCACTGTGGTTTATTGTAGTAAACTTTCCCCTCAATTAGCAAGAGGAGTTGTTTGGAAATAACCAATTAAATAGATTTACACCAAATCAAGATCGCAGGGGAAATTAAAGCACAAAAATTAGCTAATAAAGGCAATCATAAAAGCAAAAAGAATATCAGTGGCTTTTATGATAAATGGACAAATTAAAGATAAAGTTAAAATCATCTTTTTTGGATGAAAACAGTTTGATTTAGGCCATTTGTGGTCAAATGTTTTGACAGCTTTCAAAATTGAATTCACATCAACATGAAGCTGCAGGAAACGTGCCACTGCAGACAGTTCCTCGCACCACACACACACACACACCTACACATGCACACACACACATACACATACATGTACCTCCGCTGGGTTTGAACTTAATTTGAACTTAACACATTGTGGTGACCTTTACAAGAGAGGAAAGCGAGAAGGAGAGACAGGCACGGAGAGGAGGTATGGAAGCAGCCAAACAAAACGTAAAAACAGAAGCAGTAAAACACAGAAACGGGCAGCAATTTCATTCTTACGTCATTCCTCAGAGTAATGCAGAAAGGCAGGCAGTTAAGTAAACTGACTTGGATAACCACTGGGCAAGCAAGAGGAGGAGGTAGATGAGGAAGTGTGTGATATGGGTTTGACAGGGGGGTTTGGAGAGAGGGGAGAGTAGGGGAAAGTGTTGATTGAAAGAGGGAGGGTGAAGAGGACAAATGCTGCTCCCAGATGGAAACAAAAAGATGACAAGAGACTGGAGGAGGCAGATTGTGAAGGTACACAGCGAGGAGGAAGCAGAGCGGGCGCAGTGAATCAGTGGTGGGGGAGGCTAAGGGGAAGCGGGGGTAAATGACCAGATAAATGCAGAGAGAGAGAGAGAGAGAGAGAGGAAAAAGTGAGATAGAAGAAGAGAGGACGGTTGAGGGGAATACAGGTATCAGAGGAGAAAAGATATTGAAACACACAACCACAAAATGTCAAAATCAAAATCAATGTGTATGATTGACAAAGCACCTGCATACCCTCGTGTGCTTGGGCGCCACTGTTGCATCTCTCCCTCCTTATCTCCATGTGTGCATGTACGTGTGTGTCTCATCGTGTGTGTATGTGTGTGTGTGTGTGTGCGATGGCCTAGAACAGTAATGTATGCCGTCTCCTCAGCTGGGTTGATCTCATTGTGTCAAACCCGAGCCTTTGACTAATCATTCTCAAATAAGAGGACTCAGCGAACAGTCGCGCGCACACTTGCATGACCACACATGCACAAATCCACACAATAAGGCAAACTATCTCAGTATTTTCCCTCCATCCACACACCCCCATCTCTGTCATGCATCCGATACATCTATCTTTCTCTTCCTCCAACTGTTTGCCATCTGTCTCTCAGACAACTTTGGCAGATTCGGTTTCAACAAACAGTGTCACATGGCAGGAAGGTAGGGAGGAAGAATGTGCATGTGACAAAGGTCAGGAGGTTGGATTTAAACCTGTATTTGACATGGTTCTTCTTCTGTGTGTGTTTTGAATTTTTTATTAAGGAAACCATAGTTGGAAGCGTCATTGATCCCAATAGGAAAATTCCCATGTTGGTTGTCCGCTTCCACAAGGTCAGAGGGCAGGCTCAGCCACGTAGCGTTTCGGGAAATACGCTTATTGGCTTTCTTGCCGAGAGTTGAGAAGATCGATACCACCCTCAGATTCTTTTGTTTAATATACAGCTACAGAAAGCAACGGGTTAGCATACATCTTCTGGTTAGATCCATACAAACATTGCAGTACAAAACAACATGTTTTGGTTTTATTGGAGGCTGTAGCCTGACAATTTCTGTCATTCTTTTCTTTTCTTTTCCTTTCTTTCTTTCTTTCTGAAGGTGTTTCACAGTGAGCTTGCCAGAGAACCTGTGAAGTCACAGTATTTTTAAAGCTGTTTGCATCTGTTTCCACTGTGTGCGCTAAGCTAATCATTTCCTGGCTGTAACTTCGTATTTCATGGACTAATGGAGCGAAAAAGCGAACTTCCCAATATGTCGAACTATTTCTTAAAGATATCATTCATTTTCTTATGATTTAGAATTTTAGCATGACATCTACGAAGCGCAAAAACATGAGAGAAAAACCTTTCAGAGGGTTGTGAGGGGTACCATTTCCAAACTGTTCTCAGGTAAACTCCGTTTCTATTTGATGCCTGGACTGAACTCCAGTAAAGTGACAATGAATGTGGGCTCTGTGGGTCCAGAAGAACCAGTTTAATCAGCTACACTTTATATGGATGCATGGAGTCTAATCATAGGATCATTTGGATAGAATACAGGAGAGGATTTATATTCATTCATTCACCAGACTGCTTATCCCGAAGGGTCGCAGGGGGGGGCTGGAGCCAATCCCAGCTAAATCAGGGTGGCTGTGGCTGACAGGATAGTGCGGTCATCCATTAACCCCAGGGTTGGTGGTTCGATCCCAGCTGCTGCTGTCAAAGTGTCCCTGGGCAAGACACTGAACCCTGAGTTGCCCCTGGTGGAGGCCAGCATGGCAACTGTGTCCCCATTGGTGTATGAATGTGTGTCCCCTAAGTGTCATTTACATTCATGTAGGACGATATCTTATCAGGTCTCAGGTGTAGAGATGAGTGAGTGTGTGTAGCCAGTGGTCTAACTTTTGTGTGTCTTTTGAATGAGCTCAGCTCTGGTGTAAATTTGCTTTGTCCTGGAAGTCCAGATTCACTGTTACCATTCTAATACATGCTGAGGAGCAGGTGCATGCCTGTATGATTGCGTGTGCGTGAGTGTGCATATGTGTGTGTCTTATGAGTGATTGCAGTTCGACCTCTCCTTCTGGCAACTTCTCTTGGATCGCACTCAGATCAAGATGGAAAGTGCTCTAAATGTGTGCAGTGTGTACATGTGCATGTGTGTCTGTGTGTGTGTGCATGTGTGTGTATGCTTGTGAGTGTGGTTTGATGGATGCCACAGATCATGGCTGTTGGATTGCATTGCGGTGAGCCAGCCCAGCCAAGTCATATCACATTAACACACACACACACACACACACACACACACACCTACACACACACACACACACACACACACACACACACAGGCACACACATACACAGATGCCCTCTCATGAATGGATGAATGAATGAAAGCTGAGATGTGTTACGGTTTCATAAAGAATGATTGGGATGTTGTCTGGTGAGGGTAATTTCATGTCATAAGTAGGGGTGTGTGTGTGTGTGTGTGTGTGTGTGTGTGTACTTAGTGCCTGGATATGTGCACACATACAATATCATCTAGAGCAAAATTTGTATTTGCAATTATTCATTCACAGAGATGTCTACCACCTTGTATAGCTGGGTGTGTAATACAGCCCAGCAGAGTTATTTTAATATTATTTGGTACAAGTTCAATATCAAGGAATGCAAGACTGCAAGTTAAATCTATCTATCTATCTATCTATCTATCTATCTATCTATCTATCTATCTATCTATCTATCTATCTGTCTATCTGTCTATCTAATCTTTATTTACCTTTATTCTGCTATT